>OMOS01077608.1:3181-14787 GCA_900312545.1 Merluccius merluccius | reverse complement strand
GACACAAGAGAGAGAGACACACACACACACACACAGAGACACAGAGAGAGAGACACAGAGAGAGAGAGACAGAGAGACAGAGAGACACAGAGAGAGAGAGAGAGAGAGACAGAGAGAGAGAGACAGAGAGAGAGAGAGAGAGAGACAGAGGGAGAGAGAGAGAGAGAGATACAGGGAGAGAGAGAGGGGGGGGGAGAGAGAAAAAAGAAGCAAAACCAACAAAAGCGTGACAACCTTTGGTCTTGAGTGTTGGTGTTGAGAATGCAAAACCGATCGGTGGAATCCATCCCACTACGCTTCTTAAAATGTGTGTGTTGTGTTGGGTCCGAGTGTCAGCTCTGGCGAGGGGCTAAGCTGCCAGCCGAGGTCCCTGTATTCCCTCTCTGTGTTGTTCGGGTTTCTGTCTGTTCGCCCGCACAATCTCAGGCCTCGGCTTCAAAGCCACGCGGGCCTTCGAGAGCCCGGCCTTCAATGGAGCCAACAGGGGCCCTTGTTTGTGCTTCTTTTTTTTTTTTTTCTTTTTTTTTTTTTTCTTCTTTTCTCTCTCTCTCTCTCTCTCTCTCTCTCTGCTTTTTGAGCTTTGAATCTTCCCTATTGTGTGCTGTTGGAGCCGGGCGTTCCTTCGCGCAGCAACATCGGGCCGAACACGCGGCTGGGAATTTTTCCGAATCCCGTTATTGTGTACTATTTGTATTGTGTATTATTTGTATTGCTCCATCAGGGGGAAAAAAAGGTTGGATTATGCAGGAAAGCGCAGGGCCGAATCAGTCTGTGAGCGAGGGAAAGCAATTCTGCAATAATGGTCACTTTAGACGTCTGGCTTTATTCAGGATATATCGGGTCGGAGTTGAGAAATGAACCCCTGAGACTTGGAGAGGTTGGATGTCGGTGTTGAAATGCTTTGAATGAGCTGACGTAGGCTTACGCAAGCTCACTGGTTCCCAGGGTCAGCTGGTCATGGAGGGGGCCCTGATCGCCAGGGACAAGGTGGGCATCCAGGACTTTGTTCTCCTCGACGAGACCACCGAGACGGCCTTTCTGGACAACCTGAAGAAACGCTTCGAGAAGGACCTTATCTACGTGAGTCTCTGGACTGATGGAGGCGACCGATGTGGCCAAAGCCAAAGTCAAAGTGTTGTATTCATCAAATGCACAGTACAACACAGGGTCAATATGAACAGTGAACTTCTTAGGACATGACAGCAACAACTACACAGTAGGCATAGAAAAATAATGAAATCACTTCTATAATACAAATGGGTGCTCAACGATGTCAACATAGCGAATCAGTCATACCAGTACACAATACAGACCTACCTGCACTTTGGACCGTAATACAGACTTCCTGCTCTTTGGACCAAAAACATGCATAGGAATCTCATGAGAACACACACATGCAGTGTGATGCGATCTGTAGCATAATAAGTCATCAGACCAATGTAGTGAGCTAGTAGGTCTAACTCTCTATCTGAATGTATTATGCATAAACCACATCACTTTCCATATGTGCCAGCACCATTTTCAGCCATCCCTAATTTTAAAAGGTGTCTCTATGGTTATATTTAGGTGTCATTTGGCATTAGTACACTTAATTAGAATACAAAATGGAGTGAATGTGTTTTTTCTTGTGTGTGTTTGCAGACCTACATAGGCACCCTCGTCGTGTCGCTCAATCCGTACAAAGAGCTGGACATTTACAACCCCTTACAAATGGAGCTGTACATGGGTGTCACCTTCTTCGAACTCCCCCCGCACATGTGAGTAGCTTTGGTTTTATTCAGCCTTTTCTGACTGTTGCCAGATTTGGCTTTGTGCTTGTGCTTTTGTTGGGTTAATTTGAGTTTGGTCCGTCCTGAAAGAGGCAGTTGGGGTGAGCGGCTTTTTTATTCGGTGCCCCGTTTTCTCTTGTTTTTGTTGAGCTAGGGAGCTAGGCTTAGCTATAGTGTTAGGTATAGCTCTGTTGAGCTATTAGAAAGATGATTTAGTTTTCAGGTAACTCCTGTTGTGTTTATTATTTTTAACCAGGCTCACCCTGTCGTCTTGTAGTTTCCCTGACCAACCTCATCCTCATACTGGTTCTTTATTCCAATAAATCCTTTGTTTAATTTTGAAACCCAGTCTATCCCCTAGACTAGGGGGTCGTAATAAAAACTATATTACTGTCTATATAATATATCATATTATATAGACAGATACCACATACTATAATATCACCAGAATGTTGCTTCTTGGATTACAATAAAGTGTTGTGAAGCTGACAGGACCTTGAAACGAGCCCTGCCGTCCAACCAATATATCGTCTGTGAAGCGTGAACGCCATCGCCTTCGTGTCCCCACAGCTACGCCCTGGCGGACAACGCGTACCACGCCATGCTGGCGGAGCTCAACGACCACTTCATCCTGATCTCCGGGGAGAGCGGCGCAGGGAAGACGGAGGCGTCCAAGAAGATCCTGCAGTACTACGCCTTCAGCTGCCCCAGCACCGCCCGGCTCAACTCCGTCAGGGACAAGATGCTCATGTCCAACCCCGTCTTGGAGGTCCACTTGTTTGCGATATATAATATCATATATCATGTTGAAATATCATGTATATCATATTATACCGTAAACCATATGACTAGAATCCAATTCATCTGTGTGCTATTTCCTGTACAATCACTAAACATATCCATGAACCTCTCCGCAGGCTTTTGGCAACGCCAAAACCCTGAAGAATGACAACTCGAGTCGCTTTGGCAAATACATGGATATACAGTTTAACAGCGAGGTATGGATGAGAACCTTTCACATGTTGGTTCTGAAGTGTGTCCTCAGAATCAGTCATCGGTATCACATTTACATTTAGTTTTTTAGCAGACGCTTTTATCCAAAGAGACTGTGGCAGTAGACCTCTAACACACAGGACACAAGTATATCTTGTATATAAAACCAGCTGAGAATTGGCAAGATGTTAGAGCCAAAGCAGATGGGACATGCTGTCATGACAGTGGCCCTCTCCCTGAGTGTGTCTGGTGATAATCGGTTTATCCTGGGTGCCTTTATTGCTCATGCACCCCAGGTGTGCAGCCTCAACCCGGCCCCAGAGTGTAATCAGTCTGACGCGGGCCAGGTGAGGCTGCTTAAACCAGCTATCAACCACACACACACTTCACACACGATTTACAAGTGAGGCCAAGAAGCTCGCAATCAAAGTTGGAGTAGCTCCTAGTAACTAAACATTAACTGGAGAGAGTGCAGAATAGCTAGGAATCAGAGATACAAAGTTAGTAAAGCAATGTTTTATTAGTAGTTTTACTAGGTACTGGTACAAATCCGCAGGGAGAAGCGGTGGGCGGCCACATCCTGAACTACCTGCTGGAGAAGTCCAGAGTGGTCCATCAGAACCACGGAGAGAGGAACTTCCACATCTTTTACCAGCTGGTGGAGGGAGGAGACGAGGCTCTCCTGCGCCAACTCGGTCTTGAGAAAGACTGCCTGTACTACAACTATCTCACGCAAGTATGCGCAGCTGGACATTTTGTATTGTCTAATTCAGTGTTTCTCAGGGTACTTTGAAGAATCGCAGGGGGTGCTAGGAAAATAATACAAAAACTTAATCTGAATACCACTTTAGTTGAATTATGTAAATCTGAATACTTGCATACAAGGTCAGGTAATCTTTCTAATTGAGTGACAACAATCATAAGTGAAGCACAGCTTTACTTGTGTGAGTGGGTGAACGTGAGGCACTATTTTTAAAGCGCTACATAAATGCTGTCCATTTATTGATCATGTTTTTGTGTGTACATTCTGTGATAGGGTGAATGTGCCATTGTGTCCTCCATCACTGACAAGACTGACTGGAAGACAGTGAAGAATGCTCTGAAGGTCATAGAGGTCAACGAGAGTGACACAAGTGTACGTTTATTCACGCCCTATACCTGATAATCACATACTACATTGTACTTACTTATACTTAACTTCTACTACTTATAACTACATACACATAAGCAACACACACCACACACATATGATGATATCCTGACTACTTACAAATAGAATAGAGGATTTCATCTCGACGTTTCTAGATGTTCGTTGTTTGAATTTCTTTGAATCACCGTACAATCCTGGGCTCCTGATCCTGATCCTGTTCCCACCAGGACTTGTTTGGTGTGGTTGCGAGTGTCCTTCACCTTGGAAATGTGGAGTTTGACCCGGACAGCAGAGGACATGCCAGCCTGAACAACAACACAGAGCTACGCTGGGTCTCGACAGTAAGGCCATGAGCGATCAGTTCTCTCTTTTACAGTCTATTACATGAACTAACCTTACCTTGCCATTCATTAGTCAAAACTAACATATAAATGCTCTTTCATACCCTTTCATATTTATAGACTTTTTTATATAATATTGTAACTGTAACTTTTGTACTTCATGTGTTCACATTTTCCTCCTATGTACTTCTCCTGTGTACTTCTTTTATGAGTGGTTATGTATGTGTGTGTTGTCCCTGTGCTGTGGTCTTTTTTTATTGCTACTGTGGCAGAAGCAGTTACCCCTCGGGGACAAATAAAGGTTTTGAATCTTGAATCTTGACTCTCGCCACGCAGCTGCTCGGGGTCAGCGCACAAACCTTGCAGGAGGGCCTAACGTTTAGGAAGATTGAAGCGCAAAATGATCAGGTAATCAATCGCAATGATGAGGAATGAGGAACACCATAGAAATACAATGACTCAAGCTTTTTCGACAGGAAAACATTTTTTTTTTACATTTTACACAAGCATTACTGTAAACTGTGCATTTCCCTCTGTGTCCCTGTGAAGGTGTTCAGCCCGTTCACAATAGATCACGCTGTGTATGTGAGAGATGCTCTGGCGAAAGCCATCTATGGTCGGACCTTCACATGGCTGGTTCACCAGGTCAACGAGTCCTTGGAGAATAAGGTCAGGAGGGCAACACGCAGTTGAGAAAAGCTGTTCAATGAGTATGGCTACATTCACTTCTGGATATGTGTTGGTTATTGTATGAGTTTGTTTTTGTTTTTTTGTTGACAGGACGAGACAAAAATGGCAGTTATAGGATTACTAGACATATATGGGTTTGAAGTGTTCTATGTTAATAGGTGGGTAGCTTTTTTTATTAATTAGTAATATATATTATAAAATAAATTACTTTGCCCTTAGTATTTGTGCGATTCATTGCCACATGCATGGCTGTATAACTTTGGTCTTTTTGTAACTGCTTACTGTTTTAGTTTCGAACAGTTTTGTATAAACTACTGCAATGAGAAGCTCCAGCAGCTCTTCATTCAGCTCACACTCAAGTCTGAGCAGGAAGAGTATCAGGCGGAGGATATTGAGGTAAACTTAATCCACAATATCAAGTATTCTCGCAGGTCAAAGATCACAATGCTGGTAAATGTAAAAGAATAATAATGGAATATAATATTATAATATTCATAAGTGTGTTTTATCCCATGAAAATAAGAATTTATGTTTCCGTTACCTTAGAATGAGCCCTTTATATGTATATCAGTTGGTTGCGATCTGCAACGTCACAGCTAGAAATCCTACACACTGCACCTCATTTACTGACTCCATCTATCTCTCCAGTGGGAGTCGGTACAGTTCTTCAACAACAAGATCATTTGTGACTTGGTGGAGGAGAGATACAGAGGCATCATCTCCATACTGGTGAGGACTGAGGGGACACAAGGAGTGTGTGTATTACAACCTGGACACCATGATTACAATAGGGTACAACAGGGGTTCCCAAACTCTTTTCCATGCCGGGACATCCATCTTGTGTGTCTTGTGTCCAATTTGTGAAGTGACATTTTGTGTTGGATTTGTTTATTTTATTAAAAAAACATTGTATTATATCATTGACTTTCCTAGAGTTAGCTAGAGAGCTACATTTCATCAGCAGTCCCTGGGCAGGCAAATACACAAGAGAACAAGAGAATTATGGCACCAAATGTTCCCTTTCGGGTCCGGACCCAAAGTTTGAGAACCTCTGCTATGGGGCAGGGAAGAAGTGGATGGTAAACTGGGGCTAGTGCTGATAGTGTTATTCTAGTGCTGATAGTGTTATTCTAGTGCTGATAGTGTTATTCTAGTGCTGATAGTGTTATTCTAGTGCTGATAGTGTTATTCTAGTGCTGATAGTGTTATTCTAGTGCTGATAGTGTTATTTAGTGCTGATAGTGTTATTCTAGTGCTGATACTGTTATTCTAGTGCTAATAGTGTTATTCTAGTGCTGATAGTGTTATTCTCATGCTGATAGTGTTATTCTAGTGCTGATAGTGTTATTTAGTGCTGATAGTGTTATTCTAGTGCTGATAGTGTTATTCTAGTGCTGATAGTGTTATTCTAGTGCTGGTAGTGTTATTCTAGTGCTGATAGTGTTATTCTAGTGCTAATAGTGTTATTCTAGTGCTGATAGTGTTATTCTAGTGCTGATAGTGTTATTCTAGTGCTGATAGTGTTATTCTAGTGCTGATAGTGTTATTCTAGTGCTGATAGTGTTATTCTAGTGCTGATAGTGTTATTCTAGTGCTGATAGTGTTATTCTAGTGCTGATAGTGTTATTCTAGTGCTGATAGTGTTATTCTAGTGCTGATAGTGTTATTCTAGTGCTGATAGTGTTATTCTAGTGCTGATAGCTGACAGTATTATTGTGTTTAGGATGAGGAGTGTCTCAGGCCGGGCGACGCCACGGATCTCACCTTTCTGGAGAGACTGGAGGAGAAGATGGGGAACCACCCACACTTTGTCACGTGAGTGGCGCTCCACCAGGGAAACAAAACATTCATGTTTTATAAGATACGATAAGATGACACTTTATTAATCCTCAAAGGGAAATCCCGGTGTTACAGCAGCATAAAAAATGCTGTGTAACTCAAAGAATAAAAATACAAACGTAATAACAACAATATATACTATCTATATACACACAATACATCTAATAACGTAACCTATGGTGAAAAAAAAACTAAATCCCAAAAATGCATTTACAATGTAATGATGCTATCACTTAACCTCATCCAGTTGTTATTTGTACAGTAGTCAACGGTCTCTCCCTGTCAGTCTAGATGCGAATCAAACCCTCTGCAGCCCTGCTGGCCACTCCAGTCTAAATCCCTCCTCCAGCCACATTCTGATGATTGATGGGCTTGTCAGGCCCACAATGAGCCGCCGGTGAACACGGGGTTCTGGCCCGGGTCCTCATCGTCTCTCATTCAGCGTCTGTCTGGTTCTGCTGTGTTCACTGCAGGCACCGGCTGGCTGACATCACGACACGCAAGACCCTCGAGAGGGGAGACTTTCGTCTGTTGCACTACGCTGGCGAGGTCACCTACTGTGTCGTGGGTAGGAGAGATCAGAACACATACAAGCATAGATATAGATGGATAGACAGATAGATATAGGCGGCGGTTGTCTGGAAACCGGAAGGTTGCCGGTTCGATCCCCAGTTCCTCCTATCCAAGTGTGGAGGCGTCCCTATGCAAGACACCTAGCCCTAACTGTTCTTCGGCAAGCTGGCTGTTGCAAATTGTAAAACACTTTGAGTGGCAAGTGAGTGGTTAGAAAAGAGCTAGATAGATATAGCGGTAGATAATATATATAGATACATTTATATATATAGATAAGACATACTTTATTAATCCCACACAGGAAATGTCGGTGTCACAGAAGAAAGAACGGGACTAAAGAGATAAAAATGTTGACTAAAACTAGAAAAGATGTACAGAAAATGTGCACCATATAGACGGTACAAGTAGTAGAAATGTAGGTGCGAAAAACAAATTCAGACTGATGAGCCTAATGACATGACTAACGTGACTAACGTGCCCTAATCTCTGCGGTTTGACTTTCTACTCGCAGGTTTCCTGGACAAGAACAACGACCTGCTGTACAGGAACATTAAGGACGTGAGTGTTTCCACCGGCCTGCGCTCCACGTGAGAACAGGAATGCTCCTTGACAGGGGATTCCTTTCAGTGGCATCCTGAATTATTAATGACGTTCCTGTAGACTTTCTGTGAATTATACAAGAGGGAATCGCTGAAGGATCTGGCAAATGCGCCGTCGCGGTGTCAACTTCAAAGCGCGTCGGCGCATTTGTAGACATTTCATATCTCCTATCGGCGTCTCGTCTTTCTTGTAGCTGATGTGCCAGTCCAAAAACGCCATTGTCCGAGAGTGTTTCTCCACGATGGACCCAGACAGCAGACGCAGACCGGAGACGGTACTTCACACCGCGTTCCACTCTAGAACACCTCTTATCTCATCCTCAATTAATTATCAATCACTAACTGAAACAACCCCCCCCACACACACACACAAACACACACACACACACACACACAAAGTCTTGTGTCATTCATGAGTCACATGCATTTGACAGGTGGGCTGTTGGGGATTGTGTGTGTGTGTGTGTGTGTGTGTGTGTGTGTAGGTGGCAACCCAGTTTAAGAGCAGCCTGCTGAAGCTGACAGAGAGTCTCCTGGCTAAACACGCCTGGTATGTCCGCTGCCTCAAATCCAACGAGTCCAAGAAACCAGGTAACCGTATATGTATCATACGTAATCATACACACTATTAGGTATAAACTGATCTGGGATCCAGCAGTCCTACTATGTTATAGCAGCACTTCTGGGGTGACACTGCACAGAACCTGGGCCGGAAACCAACAATTCAAGGGGGCGGAGTTACGCCCATTTGAGCAAGTGGATGAAGTTTTCAGAAGGGGATTTCAATAAGTGTATTTCTAGTAGTAGAGATCCGGGTTTACAGTCTTCGGCTATAGTCCCCAAAGCAGCATTGTTTTATGGTACTAATGTATACTTTTTTTTTTATCTCATCGATACACACACACACGTTCCACCCATTAGGCCAGCTGGACGAGGCGCTGGTCCGGCACCAGGTGAAGTACCTGGGTCTGATGGAGCACCTGAGGGTCCGGCGGGCTGGGTTCGCTTACCGCCGCCGCTTCGATGTCTTCTTACAGAGGTACCGGCACCGTACACTAACAGGAACCGCCTGGAAATTACGACTTTGATTACTCTTTTAATAAAATTGACTTGACATGAACGACTGCAGTGGAACCCTTTAATTTCTAAGGGCGACCGGGGTTGTGAAATACATCTATAGTATATCGAATCAATATCGTGATATGAGACTATATCATCTTAGATTTGGATATTGTAACATCATGATATGGCATAAGTGTTGTGTTTTAAAGGCTGCAGTACAGTAAAGTGATGAAAAGACAAGAGAAAATGCTCAGTACTTTTCATTTGTCAAGTATTTAATTCACACAGGAGTATACAAAAATAGGCTTTACCATGTTGATATTTTACATAGACTATTTATTGAGTTACCAGAAAACATGCTATATTTGGATATACATCTTTATCAAGATATTAAAGGAACTAATAACAATTTATAATAATAATTCATTGCATTTATATAGCACTTTTCAAGACACCCAAAGTGTTTTATGGTGCCCAGCCCTAAACACTGTGTTGTTTTAGAGGTGTAGAAACTATGATCCACAGTGAACAGGATCTGTGAGTACAGTGTGTGTGTTAACACGTGTCCTCCCAGATACAAGCCTCTGTGTCCGGCCACCTGGCCTCACTGGAGAGGGCTGCCCATGGATGGGGTGGAGGTGCTGGTTCAACACCTGGGCTACTTGCCGTACGAGTACAAGATGGGACGGTGAGAGACGCCTGGTCACCTTAGCCTCCAACCTCAACCTTGACCCCAACCTTAACCCCAACCTTAAACTTAACCCTAACCTTAACCTTAACCTCAAACGTCAACCTTAACCTGCTCAACCTTTATCTCAACCTCAACCTCAACCTTAACCTCAACCAAATCTTGGATCACTAAGGTTCATGCCGAGATAACAGTCTTGCGTCTTGTTACAGAACCAAAATATTCATCCGTCATCCAAGGACGCTTTACGCCACAGAGGATGCTTTTGAACGGTGTAAACATGAACTAGGTGAGAATGAATCATTGTTGATAACCACTTGTTATAAGCAAGTTGTGTTGTAGTTGTTGTTGTTGTCGTGGTATCGTTTAACACGACTCCCTGACGTTGCAGCAACAAAGCTCCAGGCAAAATACAGAGGGTACCGGGCCAAGGGAGAATTCAGGAAACAGAAGGAGGCTGGTAAATGCTGACATTCAGGCCACGAATGATGTGTGATATGTTGCTGTTGCTTGTACAGATCAAGGAATAAGATTTTGTTTTCTTTCTGTGTACGAAAGCCACAAAGATCGAGACGTGCTGGAGGGGAGCTCAAGCTAGAAAGGAGAAAGAGAGGAGAGTCTGGGCTGTGAAAGTCATCAAGAAGTAAGGAGGAGGAAGGAGAAACGCATCACACACGCGTCTGTGATTTGTCTAGACATATATATATATATATATATATATACACGTTCTTTCACTTCATCTTGTACCTTATCCTCTTCCTCCTCAGATTCATCAATGGTTATGTCAATAGACGAGATGCGAAGACCACAGAAAACTCCGAATATCTGGCTTTCGTTAGGCAGAGCTACCTGAACAGACTCAAGCTCAAACTGCCAAAAACGGTTCTGGATAAAACCAGCTGGCTCCCCGCTCCGTCTGTGTGTGCGGAGGTAGGCCCTGTATGGTTGATCGACGTGTGACTTCAAATTTAAGAAAACATATTCCAATCCTAACTTTTGATATTTGTTCATGTTTAGGCCTCGGAAATGCTGCAGAAAATTCACACCCGCCTCCTGGTGAGGAAGTATGTGAGAGGGCTCACACAGCAGAAGAAAGCACAGGTGAAGACCAAATCCATGTTACATATTATGGAAAAGCGCAACAAATCATACTTTACCGGGACCAGGCGTTTTGCTCTTCTGCCCCGTCTCACCGCCGACCCGGACAATTTCAAAATGAGCCTAAAGACTGTTTTATATCGGAAAGCATTTAGTTAGTTTGAGTTAGTTTTATTATTTAGCCCTGTACAGCATTTCTTGAATGAAAAGTGAAAAATGAAATATTATTTATTATTACATGATTACGATGATACAAGTGAACCTTTTGTGGGTTCAACGGGGCTAAACATGTATTTTCTCCGTCAGCTCCAGATGAAGGTTGTCACCAGTGCCATCTTCAAAGGCAAAAAGGATAGTTATCCGCAGAGCATCACAAAGACATTTCTGGACACGAGGATAAGTGCGTATAAACTCAAGATACTTGCTTCCGTGCATGGCCATTTTGTTGATCACCACTCATTTAAAGGGCCCCTATTTTAGCACCAGGTATGAGTGTGATTAGCCATTACAAGCTGTTTAAAAATTATGACGTCACTACCCTCTAGTGACATCACAAGTGGGAGTGTCCACCCAGATGTATGACGACTAGCTCAGTTTACTAAGCCTACCCAGTGGACTGTACCAACTGGTAAGCTGATCTATCCAGCATACATCTGGGTGGAGACTCCCACTTGTGATGTCACTAGAGGGTAGTCCCATGACAATTTTGAAACAGCTTGCAATGGCTAATCACACTCGCACCGGGTGGTACACTAGAGGCCCTTTGAGACCCTTTAATCATATTTCAGGTGAACAAGACATCAA
>OMOS01077478.1:1822-12624 GCA_900312545.1 Merluccius merluccius | reverse complement strand
ATATTTAAAAAAAATATGATAAACGTCCGTATTCGCAGTGTCAGCACCCCCCCATCGCGCAACCCACCCCCCTCCCCCCCGGTCGGTCGTCGTTCCTGTGGTGGGCCAGTCCAGGAGAAAATTGCCCGGGCCGAATTTTGTTCCCAGTCCGCCCCTGAGAGGGCGGGTGGGGGCCTCAAAAAATGTCCATAGCCCAGGGGCCTCAAGTGCTATTAAGGCTCCCCTGGTCATAGCTTACAAATAAGATTATGATTACAAATTAAAAACGCGTCCTCTAGAGCTGATAGTCCGTTCTGGGGTCCATGGTGTGCTCCGGAGAAGAGGACCCGCTACCTATGTTGATATAAAGGGCTCATTCTAAGGTAACAAAAGAATAGTATGTAATGATAGAGCTACTGGAGCATACTCTGCTTGAGTAAAAAAAAAAAAGTATTTCCCTGTCCCTCTGATTACAGCGTCAAAGCGTACATTCATTTATTATACATATCCATCAAATAAAGCATTTATTAATTAAATGAATGACTTTTAGTCTTTTTTCCAACCTTTTTAAAATTGTAAAAAAATCAATAAAAAAGATCAAGTTTTAAAATTGAACTGACATTATTGAATTTGGCAGTTAATGTCACATAACATGTTTATTCTGCTCACCCAAGTGTGATTTGGGGACATTTGTCCTTGTTTACAACATTACGTATGGTAATCTAGTTTTTTTTCCACTAATTCAAATACAATCACATTACACCGATAGACTTGTGGTTTTGCCAAATAAAGCCAATAGAGCAATTTTAACCAAACAGGTTAAGGCTTTGGAAGTAGGCAGCTTACAAGCTATGATCAGACATTTTGTGTTCAACATATTTGCAGTTTTACTGGTAGTAAACCATACTGGTGTATGCAATGCTATCTGCTGTGGAGCTGGTGTCTATGTGTACATGTAATTTGTCTAAATGCAATTTTCCTTGCCTGTTTTAAACAAAATATCAAATCACACCAAATCTCTCCATCCACAAGAGAAAATGGTTGAAAACACCCCAATTGGCATGCCAGTCCAGTAGGTGGCAATGCTGTGTCCTATAAACAGTCAAACACTCCAGAAGGACATTCAGTCATAAATGGAGAACAATTGTTACAGGCAAACTGAGGTCATGTCACCATTTTCAAAAATATCCGTTTGATTCACATCCACATTTCGTGTGGATGGGAGGCCAAAACACAGCGACAACACTATGATATACAAAACCCTGCATGTACGTGTGGACGGGGCCTAAAATGCAGTGGTGTGTCTCTCCACAGGAGACGCTCAGATGGCAGCTCCCCGGTGCTGCTGTACCAAGCCAAGGGCCTGCAGATCCCCGCCTCCTCCCTGGACCCCAGCATCTGGGGAGCCAGGGTGTGCTGCGTGTTGGCCAGCAACAAGCTGTGCCGCTGGGCAGCCACTGGGGTGCAGGGGGCGCTGCTAAGCCACTTCACCCAGCCCATCTACATCACCAGCATGGTGGTTGGTGAGTTCTCTAACTGATTCACGCACGCACGCACACACACACTCTTAATTTTTTTATTAGGGGATTCATTACTATTTGGATTCATTCATAGTTCATTGATGGCATTCATTAGAACATTTTATTAAAAAGACTGAAATGAAAAGCTGTGTGTGATTGAATGAGAGAAGTTATGCATTTTGATTTTAGTTCCAGGCAAACTAGCACCCTCTACAAACCTGTAATTCCAATAGTTGTTTAAACATGTACACAATGCTTCTATTCACAACAATGCCGCATGTTGTGGAGATGTTGCTCAGAGCCGGCTTCCATTGCAGGGAGCAAGATCCCCTCTGCGCAGGTCTCTGACATCATCAACAGCTTGGGTGGTGGCTGGCAGCAGCAGCTGGCCGCCCCCTACAGGAGGCAGGACATCCTGGTGCAGTGTGGCGGCGGCATGTTGTCCTCTGCCCCCCCATCGCACCAGCAGACCGTCAGCCTCAACTGGTGTGTGGGGGACCAGGACATAGAGGTGCTGGACGGAGCCAGTGGCTACGTCATTGATGGGTGAGTCCTGGTGTCATGGCAATCATCTGCAAGGATTAGGAACAGTAGTGAGGTCATGACATTTGTCCGTTGTGAGGACCATAGTGATGTTATAGCGTCCATCTGCTGTGAGGAACAGTAGTGATGTCAGAGCTTTCGTCTGCTTTGAGGAACAGTAGTGATGTCATAGCATTCATCTGCTTTGAGGAACAGTAGTAATGTCATAGCATTCATCATCAATACATAGAAGACAGTAGTCAGAGTAGTTCCAGAGTTCCTTACCATCGGAAAACTATGACTGCTAAATTATTTGGGAGGACTTTTATTAGTGTGTATGTGTGTGTTGAAGGTCTCCGTGTGTGAGCGGGCCTAGCTTCTCCAGCAGACTGTGTAAGAGAGCTCTGTATAGCTACTTTGGTCGCGTGCTGCACCTGGCCGGTCACACACTCCTCCAGGAGCTGCGCACGTACCGGGACGCCAAGGTAATCAATGGGTTTATTATTGTATAGTGTACACAACTCTACTCAGTCTGGCTGAAAGACACAGAAAATACCGGAGTACGGCTTTAATGAAATTCACAAATTGGGTATGAAGCATGCAGCTGCATGCCTAGCTTCCTCAAACTATGACTAGGAATGTGTCATATTGTCCTAATGGATATTTCCTACACATAATTATAAATTGCGTGCATGTATTTAAATAAAAGGAATGGCGCTTGAAGATGAACAAGACTAAGTCAAAACCAGTCTGTGGTCGGATCGTGAATCCGTCCTTAGCGCTCGATAGATTCAGAATGAACAGCAGTCAATAAACAGAGCGCTTGTAAATGCACTTTGAAGACGTAAAAAAATACTGTGCATATTTATAACAACAACTTCATCCCTCACTGCGACCAATGGTGTAACCATCACTCAGTCACTCACTCACTCAGTGGCAGAGCGTTGCGGCTATAGGGCTGGCCTGCTGGTCCAGCCAAAACAGATACCTGTGTGAAATGAAAGCCCAAGCAGTGTTCATTTAGCCGTTTTAATCTGGATCATGTTTTCAGATGGAGGCACATCCCTACCAAATAGCAAAGAATGTGGTCAACCAGCAGTTCCTGTTGAAACAGGCCGGCCCCTGGAACTCCAAACACCTAGTGGACTGCTTTAGCGTTTGACCTCTGACCCCAGCCCCTAACCTCTTGCCCAGCCCCACAGGGTTAGTTTAGTTCTTATGGTTCTTACCCGCTGTAGAGTTCTCAGTATCGATTGGGTCTGTGAAGTTTGCTTTTGTTAATACAATCTGTTTTGATTGGTTTGGTGGTTGTTTTGGTTAATTAAAGTGTTGAAATAAACAGCGCTTCACTGGTGAACTTGGTTTTGTCCTTTAATTTTTAATTGAGTTAAAACGGCTCAGGAAGAATCAATGTGTGTTGCTTTATGTGTTAGCCATGGAAAACAGTGCTAAGATATTTTTCAGCAGCAGTGCACACATGCACTATGTTGATATGCAAGTGCACAGTGCTGATGTGCATGGGTGCAGAGAGTTATTAGTGTGATCAGTGGTTCCAGTAGGGCTGTGTGGCATTTCAACAGAAATGGTGTAACAGCACAATATAACATCAAATAGCATGTGACCTTATGCGCAAGCCACATTTCTTTGCCATTAATGTTCAGTGCAAATAAAGTTTACAGCTTGCAATTTGTAGCCATCCCACTGTCTGGGTTTCATAATACTGTTGGTTCTGTTCTACCCAATCAAATATGCTACTTTCTATTATTAAGTCACTTGTGTAACTTTTTCTCCTTATGCTATATTAAGTCTAAAGCCATTTATGAGCAAATGCCACCTACAGTATCATCATGCATTTTGTATTCTTCTATGGTAGAACACTTCAGTATTTTTTCCACTATTTCTCTAATGACAATAATGACAATAACAATTGAGGGTTTATATTGTCATGGCTGATTGCAGTGGCGCTAATCCAGCAGCGGCACTGTGCCACTGCTGGATGCATGTAGGATACTGGACTGATACTGGTTGTAAATAAATAATGGAAACACAAACCAGTAAGATCTGATATTTGCTATCAATAAGCTATTGATCCTGGCTGGATTGCAATTGCAATTGAATGTGTATCAGGCATGACCACCACAGGCTTCCAGGTGCTTTCTGAGGGCTGCAGATGAATGTTGTTGGCTGTGTCTTAGCACCAAGGTATTTGAAGTGAAGTGATGGTATGATACCAAAAGATACTGTCTACTAGCCAAAGCTGAGCATTTAGAAAACAATGTTAGGTAGCCATCTAGTGGAGCATAACTGCTAAAACAAACATAACAATAGGGTGACCCCACAATGCCTCGTAACCTTTATTTTAGCATAGCATGAAGTGGCATCTGCATTGTATTTAAAGGTTAACAGTGTAGCAAAGTGATTTATTTTAGCAATTGGCTATTTTAGAGAAGAATACCCTTTCCTATGCTGTTATGTTGCTGTTGGAAGCTGTTGGAATGCGGAGATCGGGCCATGAGACATAAACTCACATTGTTGATCTGACTGTTGCATTCCTAACTGTCCTAAGTGATTCACATAGAGCCTTACAAGGACATGGGTACATGTGGTTTCATGTTTAAACCAAGAGAGTGCACAAGGAAGGTCTTTAAGAACAGAGTGTGTGCTTACTAAATATATTCATCATTATCAGTATTGGGTTTTTTTCTGATTTCATTTTCCACTACCATGTCCCACTTACTGGTTGCCTGGCAACAAAATTCTATTTGTAAACTGACACAAATGGTCGTGTCTTTGTAATTATAGGATCTCGTCCAATAACATGCAGACAGACTGGTATTTGTGTATGAACTAGTGATATTCGACAATAGTCTAATTTTGCACGTGATCAAGTCTCAATGGTGTTGAATTGCAAGTGTCTAGTGGAAATGATCTACTTCATAATGATGCATTTATATTAATTTTGCATTAATATACATTCATTTTAAACAGGTGTTGGATTAGATGGATTATATAATATGAATTAGAGATGGAATCGAGGTTTTTTTCCTTCCAATAGGTCTACCTCAATGACCAAGCAGATGGCTATAATAAGTGTTTATTTCACCTTGGTCTCTAATGACTTCATAAATCTTCTACTACGTCAATTTCAATGCAATGCGACCAGTAAGACCAGGACAATCTAGCAAGGATGTTTCATTGCAATAAGGAAGATGGAAACACCAGACAGTATCTAAAACCCATCAGGGCTGGAGAGCTATGAGGGAGCTGGGCTGGCGCGGCGGCCGTCCAGCATGATGGGTTTGTGGGCTTCTGGGACGGAAGAGCAGCCGGTGCCGCCTCGCGGCAACGCCAAGGCATTCACCAGCAACGCTGAAAGAGAAGGATGGTACATCCAATGAGACATGTTGGCACATAATGAGAGTCTTGCTCGTAGCACTTAAACCTGGAGATGTGCATACAGCCAGGTGCAGTGTGTAGGATTTAGTGGCATCTAGCGGTGAGGTTGCAGATTGCAAGCAACTGAATACCCCCCACCCCCACCCAATGAGGTAGGAGAAACTACGGTGGCCTGTAAGGTGCCAGAAGGTACTTCTGAAATGATGAATATCAACGTCTACGACAGCATCGAGTAGTCAAGTGATGTGGTTCCTTGATAGACTTTAGTCTGTTAAACTATAGGTCAAAGCTTACAAGTAAGATGGCAATAATGATGAAAAATTCCAAATGCATCTAGAGCCGTTTGTCTGTTCTGGGCTACTGTAGAAACATGGCGGGCTCGTGAATGAGGACTTGCTCCCTATGTAGATAGAAAAGGGCTCATTCTGACCAAAACATGATTCTTATTTTCATGGGATTATACACTAATTAAAACATACTTATGAATAATATATTCAATTTCTGCCAAGTCCATTCCGCTGAATGCCACTGAATTCAACACACTGCAGCTTTAATTTAAGGTTTGGACCACGACTGGTTCCCGTAGGACCCTCTTACCCAGGTTGGGTCTCCTGATGGAGGGGTTGCTCTGACCAGTAGTGGTGCTGGAGGTGCTGTCCGAGGCGCTGGACTTGATTGAGCGGAGCGACTGGTGCAGCGGTACCAGCGGGCTGGGGTTGGACCCACCCACAGCACCAACTGACGCCGTGTGGCTCCACTCTGAGCAGGAAGAAGCAAAACACGGGTGAAACAATACCTACACACATTGAACAAGTACATCTACAGACACTGGTTAAATAAATACATATACAGACACTGGTTAAATACTGTACATATACACACTGGTTAAACAAATACATATACACATGCTAAAAAACAACAACAATACAAATACACAGTGGTAAAACAAATACACAGTATGGTGACCAGTCCTACACTGCTGAGGCCAGCTCACCACACTGTGGTGTCTGCAGTTACATCTGTTGTTCCATGTGTTTCACCTCACTGGTACCCTGGTACCAAAGTAGTAGTAGTAATAATAATATATAATGTTTCAATAGCATGTTCAATACAGAATTGAATGCAGCTCAAAGTGCTTTACATGTCATCTCAGAACAATTTCCAGGTGGATACATTATAATATATTATCCCGTAGGGGTGGAAAGAAAATCTATTCACTTAAGTATCACAATTTTATGTTACCATTTTTATTATCAATTGTTTTAATGCCTGAATCGAAAGACTGACTGGCATGTGCATTGTTTTTGGAAATATGCCGCGTGATATACAGTCTCTAGAAGTGTATGGTTCAACGTTTTCCCATGGTCTAGTGTTAAAAAAGTTGTTTTTTTTAAATCGCAATAAATCCTAATATACTATCGCAATAATTGTAGAATCGCAAAACATATTGAATCGGCACCCAAGTATGGTGATCTTATGGAATCGGTAGATATGGTCTCAGCCCTATTATCCGAGGTGCGGTGGTACCAGAGTAATCCTCCAGGCGAAGGCAGCCCAAATACAGATGAATCCTCCACTGTTTGCGGACGTTCTCCTTCATCAGGCAGTGGAAGATGAAAATAAACAGCCCTGGAAGGTAAATGAGAAGCCAAAACGGCAAATGAGATATATGAAAAAGCATTTTTCTTTCTTTTCATATACAGCAATGCAGTATCATATAAATCAATAGGGACAGTAATAAAGTCAGTAAAGACAGACCCCCCCCATGATTACATAGAATAGGTATAAGGTATACACAAAGAATAGGTATAAGGTATACACATGAAGATATTTTTACTATATCTTCTTTATGCGACTAAATATTTTGCAGGCGCCACTGTGTCAGAGAGGCGAGGGGAGAGAGTGATCTGACCTTGCAGGCTGTTGAGCCCGGAGAACAGGTAGAGCAGGGGCACCCTGGCGGGGCCCCAGGTGCAGAAGCCGGTCGTCCAGGTGAGTCCCAGCAGCAAGGTGAGGCTGGCCACGCCCTTCAGGTCCCGCAGCAGCCCGCCACCGATGCCCGCCGGCCGGTTGGCCCGCATGTGGCGGATCTGGATCAGCACCACCACAAACACCTGCAGAGAGAGAGACAGAGAGAGAGATCAGCACCACCACACACCTGCAGAGAGAGAGAGAGATCAGCAACACCACACACACCTGCAGGGAGAGAGAGAGAGAGAGAGAGAGACATCAGCATCACCACACACACCTGCAGTGAGAGAGAGAGCGAGAGAGAGAGAGAAAACGAGACCAGCACCACCACACACCTGCAGGGAGAGAGAGAGAGAGAGAGACATCAGCATCACCACACACACCTGCAGTGAGTGAGCGAGAGAGAGAGAGAGAGAGAGAGAGAAAACGAGACCAGCACCACCACACACCTGCAGGGAGAGAGAGTGAATGAACAGTTACTACTATAGACTATGTATTAACCCATGTTGAGTATGTATATAATAGGCTATGTTGTTTGAATATGTATCCATGTATGTGTAAGGTTGTGTACCTAATGGCTTGTAGTTCTTCAATGCAGAACGATAAAACCAACAAAATGATGTAAATAGCATCAAATAACCGTAGTAAAGTACATAGGCTAGTAGGTCTTACTCGATAAAATACAAATCGTTTTAAGTTCTACTCTATTCTTTATAATTATATATAAATATATAATATTATATAATTGTATTCCAAAAAGGGAGGAAGGCGCGTGTCTTTATTTACCACGATGTTGAAGAGGAGCACGATCAAAGCGTAGCCCACCACGGTCACGTAGAAGGTGATGTCATCCTGAATCCAACAGCTGCTTGAACACAGTGTATTGTTGAGACAGTATAACATCAACCACTAAGCATGGAAAGCACAAAACACCAATTATTATGATCATTTTGATCTTTTATTTTTGTGATTTTAAAGGACAATCCCAAAGTGCTGTACAGTGAATGTGCCACTATATTTAATCAGTGTGCGAATTATACCACGGTCTCCGGGGGAACCGGGTGGGTACGGGCGATTTTTGTTTTGTTTTTGTTTTTGTTTTTGGAGGGGGGGGTGGAAAGTTTAAATGCTGATCCTGTCATTAATAGCGACAGCATAGGCATAGGCCTATTATAAAGAGAAAATCCGTTGCACACGGGTGGTGCCATAGGTCTGTACAATATTTACATGAAACACCCGATGATCATGTTCATGTCAGCACATTTCCCGAATGGGCGACGCAAACTTCAATGAACTTGATAGTAAATAATCCACGGACCACCAATGATGTGTCTTTTGACTGTTGAATTTGAATTAACTTAGAATTACTCAACAACTTACATTGTTTCACAATCACATGGGCTATAGCCTATAAGGCTGTTCAGAGCCAAACACGCGATAAGAGCAGCCAGCGGCACCAACCATGAACACTATGGCAATAGCCTATTATTACAATACAGCATACAGCAGACAGCAAGGAGGACTATAGCACAACACAACCCTCTCACCGCCTGGAGAGATGCAACGCCACATACACAACACAACGATGCACAGCCCTCCTCATAGGCAGCGCTCCCGCCACGCTTCAAGCGCCTCGTGCAAGCAGGCAACACTTTTTTCATGAATCATGAACTCAAAATACAATTTTATTTCTCGTATTTTACATATTTGAGGGAAAACCATGGCCAAAATATCATTTATTTGGCAATCATATCAATATTTTAGAGCTCCCCCAAAATGTCACAAAGCATGTTTCCAGGGGAGCTCAGGTGGCCACTAGGGGAGCCCTGGCCCCCCCTGCCCCCCCAACTCGCACCCTGTATTTAATAATATATTGTATTGTACATCCAAATATTGTCTCATATCATTTGTAAGATGTAGAATATACTTTTTTTTTTTTATGTCATTCGACCACCTCAAATTTCCCATCTGAGATGAATAAAGTGTATAGATGGCATGTAGTGTAGATAGAAACTCACAAGTCATTGTTGTTGGACAGTGTCTTCATGTGAGACTTGGTGTCGGTATGGATGCGGCTGCCATAGGCCTCTCTGTCCACCACCAGCACCAGCAGGCAGACTAGCAGGGGAAGGCCTGGATACCAATAATGACAATCATAACCTATGTCTGTAGCGTAGCCAGCCTCAATATAATGTAATGCTATTGTAATGTAGCCTCAATGGAATGTAATGCTATTGTAATGTAGCCTCAATGTAATGTAATGATATTGTAATGTAGCTAACCTCAATATAATGTAATGATAATGTATTGTGGCTACTGGCCAGCCTCAATATAATGATGACAATGTAATGTAGTGAGCCTCGATATAATGTAATGTAGCTAACCTCAACATAATGTAGGCCTAATAATAGTGCAGTCTATCTAACTAACCTCAACATGTTTCTAATGAAGTTATTTAATTGGACAAGCTTTGTTTCCGACTACTTACTATTTAGTCAACACTTTCATGGAAAGCACTTCCATAGTGAATTCAGATGGCCTACATCGTTCACTAAGGAGCAGATAGGGGTTAGACAAACCCAGCATCAAACCCAGTGACTTTCAGCTAGGAGTCAAATTGCTGAACATTACTGTAATTTCACCCACATTTTTTTTTCTCTTTAAAATGACATCCATACCATTGTAAAATCATCTCCATTACAAATTCTCCTCCACTATTTGATCAACAAGGAATATGGACGGAGCAAAGACATCTGTTCTCTTTTGGTTCAGCACAAAGCCAGCTGTGATTGTACAGTAAAAAGCCGCTGAACTGTGAAATATTCATGTGAAACCGAGTGAGTTTTTGGTCATTAGTTGTGATGTTCTCTTCATGCTTTGCTATCTATTTTCTAGAAATATTATTGACTACTACAGATGAGTTTATAACCACAGCTGAGTAACCAGAGTGCAGTTTTCACATTCCTTAGAAACTGAGATGGTAATGTCGTAACGCCGCAGCACAATTTTTCATTTCCCTCGAAGACAGAACCTTTTTCACAGTCCAACATGCAAATGTGTGCAAATGATTTCCCTCCAGAGGGGATGGATGGAAGAGTGTTTCATATTCATGGATCCTGGCGTTCTCAATACGCCCAACATTTCCACAGAGGCCACAAAGCCATTTCCTACAGTTTTTAATGGAAAAAGCCTGAATTTGGTTGTGTATTTGCGGAGGGGCGGGAGAGAGAGGAGGAGGGGACGTGGCTCTCGGCACCCAATTAGAAGACAGGTGAGTTTTGTGGCAGGTTTGGGAAATGACTAATGACGTTCTTCTCTTTAAAAGCACGGCAGTATGCGTACATAGGCAGCAAGCGAACTGTAGGGGAAGTGAATTGGAGCTAGAAACTGTGTTTAAGTTGAAGAAACTGTGCG
>OMOS01074457.1:3261-15148 GCA_900312545.1 Merluccius merluccius | reverse complement strand
CCGAGTCTCAGGTCCCTTGGGGTTTTATAGAGCAAAAAGATACGTTTGGTGTCTGGCTGTCGTCACAAGGGGTTGCAGTGATATTTTATGGTTTGCAGCTGGTTTGTTATCAGAGTTGGTTGGCGGTTTTAGTGGCCCTTTCGTGGGGGGGATGGCAACGGTACCCAATGGCCTTGTTTCCCTCGCAGTCTATGTGTGAGTTTTTATTAGGCTGTTGGCGTCTCTGAACTGATTACCCATTGTTTAGCTTTGTATCTGGTCTCTGTCAAGTATCGCTTATCGCTAACTATTTTGTGTCGCTATATCAGGATTCGTGGAGTGCTTTCCTGCAAAGGCATGGGGCGCACCTATAAACCATTGAACTGTGACGGATAGTTCACGTGAGGGGTTTACTCTGAGGGGAGGGGGGAAGCGCCTAGCAAGAGGGTATAATAAACATCTATAAACCATCACACTGTGACTGGCATTCTTGTGAAGGGATTTCTGTGAGGGGAGGGGGAGGAAGCACTGATAAGCAATGTTTACTATGTCTGTGTTCTTTCTGGCCTTTACTATTGTGGGACCCTTTAGCATAACATTCTTAATATATAGCATAGCATTCATAAAATTTCAATAAATTGCACAGCTGATGTTTGTTGATGGATGGAAAATGCAGTCCAGACAAATTACAAATTAACTTATTCCACATAGTGATGACCTTTTGTTAAATTGGCATAAACACTGTTGCCCCAAATTGACTATATTGTGTTGACCATGTGCAGATCATGTTGAATGTTGATCCACCATTTGTGATCTGAAAAAAGCAGTTTTGAGCCATTAAATTGTTTATAATCTCAAAATGAGTGATGCCAAACAGCACGATGGTCTCTTGTTGTTGCACCAAGCAGCATGATGGTATGGTGTTATTGCACCAAAATTGTATTTGAAAACACTTATTGCTTTTATTATTAAAAATGGGAACTATCTTTTAATTATTATTTGAAAATGTGCACTTAAAAGGGAGAACACATTCAAACAGAGGTTTTTACTGAGCACAAAGGTGTCCCTCTGTTTGGTCCTGTGCGCACTCCCCCCCCCCCAGGGCACTACAGATAGTTTCCACAGATGCACAGTGTTATTATGTCATGTTCTTCTTGTCTAAGACCCTAACAGCGGATATTGCAATTGTGTGATTAATATTTTGTTGACAGGTTAGGGTCAGTCAGCAGTAAAATCCAGTTGTCGTGTATACGTCAGGTAAACATACAAACAAACAAACTGAACCTCTTCTCCAACGGTGAACAATCTGTCTTATTGATTTGAAGGGAAATTAATGCTGACACGTTCACCTAGTCAGCTGAGGGAAGCGGCCTAGCTCACAGCACGTCAATTCACTTCAACTGTGGAGGGAGTGATGACTTTATTCCCATCTCTGGAATATTTTTTTTAACTTGAGCTCATATTGGCCTGAGTCAAGCCGAAGAATTTGACCATATTTTGGAAGCTATATGTCTCTTTTGAAACAACGGGGCAGAGAGCTTGAGCGCTTCGATGGACTCTCGCTCATATACTGGTATGTGTAAATATTATCATCATCAAAACAGCCTTAAAGTAAAATCCATTATTCTTATTTTAGGTTTAGGTTGTTTCTATTTTAAAGATGTTGGCAACAATATGGGGCTATCTATAGACACTAATAGGCCTTTTAAAGTTACTGTTATAATAGACCTGTTTAGTATATAGTCTATTGTTTTGGTAGATATGGAGCAATGTTTGATGTCAGGTATTGATTTACAATATAAAGAGTATGCCTAATATTAAGGTATATAGGGCTAGATTAATCAAAATTAAAGCAAGTTGTGTTGTCTGTGAGGCTATTTAACAATATATCTGATTAATATCCATATTGGGTAGTAATCATACAGCCTACATGTTACGTTTATCATTCTTGGTGGGAGAAAAATAATAGGAAAAAAAGGTATTCCAAGGTGCCACTTTCATTAGTTAATTTCAAGGGGAGGAGTCAGCTTCTGTCACCTAAGATTCGGTGCTGCATCGGCAATTAGATGTCAGTTAATGCAGCTTTATCGAGACAAAACGGGCATTTTGAGATCTCTCTAGAAGAAACACATTCTGTTTTACATCACACAGAAGTAACAAAGTGTATTCAATGTTACTCAACTCCAAGAAGCTTCCCGAGTTGTGGGACTACTTTCTGATTTATGTCTCGGGAGCTTTAGAGTTTAATCCTGATAGCAAGCCTATAGACCTGGGACTATTTCCTCTCAGGATGAACCCCACTTTTAAGAACAGGTAGGTGTGTCACTCAGACTCATGTATTACCTTGAACCCGGCACCCTGTATTATTTGTTAATCCTCTATATGGCAACATGATTTATATCATGTTGCCATATATCATATCATAGTGCCGAATTTATAATTGTTGCTGGAAATTTACAGTGACCGCAATTGACTGCACCTAAGTTGACAGCTCCGAGGTCACTGCCCTAAATAAAAATAGATGACCTGTAACATCACACCGCTGGCTCCAGAATGAGTAAGGATTGTTTTTTCACATTTCTTCTTTGGATTGGTGGCAGAAGCCTCCCTCAACAGGGAATTCTTGGAGAGCCAACTGCAGGCCAAGACATACAAAACACTGTAGTGTAATTGTGTGTGAAATGTGGATTGGCTTAAAGGAGCACTATATTATGTAACATTCTCTGTTGAGCTCATTCCCTCAGAGCGTATAGGCTAACCCTTGGGATATATTATAGAAATAATATATATTTATGCATTATTTTATCTTGGCATTTGAAACTCTTGTGCGTAAACAGTGAAGCCAGAAAACTAATATTTCAGTAATCTCTGAACAGCACATGCTGGTATTAAGCATGAGTAGAACAGTTTAAATACACACAACCCTAACCCTAACCCTAACCCTTGTGCGTAAACAGTGAAGCCAGAAAACTAATATTTCAGTAATCTCTGAACAGCACATGCTGGTATTAAGCATGAGTAGAACAGTTTAAATACACACAACATATCTCATGTTGTTAATACGACTTGCAATTATATATACAGTATATACACTGTCCGAGCTGGTTTTATCAAGTTAATAAGATGGAAACCATTTTCAAGGCATTGTCTCAATGGAAAAATGTGTTATGGTTTTGGTATATCTGTGCTGTGCCATCGAAGTTGGTCCAGGCAATGTAAAAGCACCACCACTACTTATTGTGATATGGCTATGTTAAAACACAAAGCAGATTGTGCATACAGAATCGTATGATCAGACATGAGAGGCTTTCATTTCACACTTTGAATTGGGCTTTTTCAGGGGGCAGACATGCGTAAACATTTACATGAATGTCTGTTTATTAACAAGTATGTCAATTATACATGTGACAAGGAAAATACAGCTAGTTAATAAACAAATACAGTCTATTTCCATTATTAAACACTGATGAAAACCGTTATTCAACAGCTATTATTTTGGGGACGGACCATTGGTCCGACGTCCCATTAGTCCGACCATACACAGTACAGATGGATGGATGACTTGTAATTTTGCAGCATCATGTGTCTAAAAACAGGTTAGGGTTAGGGTTATGGTTAGGGTTAGAGTTAGGGTTAGGGTTATGGTTAGGGTTATGGTTAGGGTTAAGGTTAGGGTTCATCCATTCATCCATGCATCTCTACATGTGTATCGTCGGACTAATGGGATGTCGGACCAATGGGCTTCTTTTTTTCGGACTAATGGTATGTCGGACTAATGGGATCTCTCCTCAATGGCTCATTTTCGGACTAATGGGATGTCGGACTAATGGGATGTCGGACCTATGATACGGAACCATTATTTTACCTATATTGCCTAGCCTAGTGTTCAGTACTATGTTTATCAAACAGTGTGTGTGTGTGGGGGGGGGGGGATGGAATCTAATATAGCAACACAGGGAATTATAGCTTCAGAGAATTCATTGTCCAAGTTTCAGGCAGACTGACTCCAGTAAATTAATGATTTAGTTTAGAGCATTCTAATTTGGTATGCACTGATACTGGAGTGACCCAATGCCATATTCACTACCGTTATTTGATGATCTCCCCAATACAAAGATCCCATAGCAAGGCACCAAAACATGATGAAGAATGAAGTGACAGATAAAAAAAACATTTATTAATGATTAGGCAGAAAAACTGATTAAATATTCCGATATTTAATTAACAATCCCTTCAAGTCTGTACTTTACAGTAAAATTATAAAATTAAACTGTACTGTGTAGGTTATGGAAAGCTAGAAGTTCAAGAAAGCCTCCTCCAATTGTGTGAATGAGTTTTCTTCGGTAGAATATCTCCGTAACAAAACAGGAAACAAGGCGTAACTCCGCCCCTCCCAGTTTTTGGTTTCTGGCCCCGGCTCTGTGCTGTCCCACATCAGAAGTTCTGCTATAACATAGGACTGCTGGATCCAAGATTAAATTATCCCTAATTCTACATGAAACTGTACAGCCAGTTTATGATTAATTTGATAGAAGTTTATAACAAATAAGGGTTAGGGTTATCTATAAACTAATATTTATAATAAAGAAAAAAACGGTCTGCCACACTGCAGCTGAAGGAATGAATCACAGATTATATATGTGATTCATTCCAGCCATGTTTTCATCAAATTGTCAAGCGAATTGTAAGCAAACTTTTGAAATGTTGTAAAAAAAGAAAATGCGAATTCGGCACGTTTCCATCAACTGGTTTGGAGCGAATAAACTTGGCTATGCAAAGGAGTAGTTTCATCCGAAGTTGGTATAGGCTACGTTACGTATTGCTGTTAGAAATGTAAAAAAAACACCAACAAAATTTCAGGGCTTATCAAATCATTTGGCAAGCATTTCATTTTGCAATTCCTGGTAGATTGTGGCATTCCGTTGCTGTTTTCCATCTAAAATGGCTGTGATATTTGTTTTCATGGATGAGGCCGAGGAATATTTTGGTCTCATCTGTCCACACGTAGCTGTTGTTGCTACCAGCCATGTTTTCACACATTATGGGAATATCAGAGAAGACGCCAACAGTGGAAACAGCTGATCAGTCGTGTGAGTTAAATGTTCGCTGCATCAGAACTTAGTCAACAAAGGTGTTTTCATCTCCCATTTAGCGCGTTAACTCTTGTTCGAAAAAGTCAAAAACCACCTCAAGTTAACTTAAAAACTTTTTTCTGAAATTGAGGATGTTTTTTCGAATTTTGTCATTTCCATCAAACTTTTCTAATGCGATACTTCAAAATTTGCATTAAAAATACGTTAATGGAAACACAGCTGTAGCTGTGTTTCCATTAACGTATAGCTTATTATTTGGGTTGTTGGATGACAGAGCTGAAAGTAAAAGCCCTGACAATGTTGATCTGGGACAGCGGCAGCAGCAGGTATGACGTGTTGCATTAGAGAGACAACTTGATTCAGCATGGCAGGTTGTTCACTTGACACTTGGGGGTTAGGCCCACACACACAAACAAACAAACATGCACATGCACACACATACACTAATGAATTATACCAACATGGAACAGGGATGTGGCATGCCCACAGTTGCTAACACTAACATTTTAGTTTTATATAGATGTAATTACTTTTCAAGGTCCACTGATTGTTGACACATCATTGGGGAAACAAGCTCTGTAAATGCTGTGTGTGTGTGTGTGTGTGTGTGTGTGTGTGTGTGTGTGTGTGTTGGTCATTCAGCTAAGTAATGCACAATGTGTTTAACAGCATCATAAATTGGTTAAAATTCCAGAATAGAAAATGTGCACTTGGGTTTTTGTGTTTAATAATTGTTCCTGAGACGTCAAACCAGAGGTAGCCTTTTTTTGCAACATACATGTACATACACAACCAAATAGTTAACATAATCAGAAAACCCAGGCACTATTCTACACAGATTTAACTGCTAAAACATATTTTGATTCTCTGCTAGAACATATTTTGGTTTTCTAATTATATTTATTTTGAGTTCCTTCTTATTTACATACTCTTATTGTTTAACAACGGCAATAATGTGCAGTAGCAATGTCCAGAAAATATAATGTAGGTTTAATCGAAATTAATCTACTGAAATCCATATGATATATTTGCTGGACATTTGTTGTGGCCTCATACAGAAGCAAGGCACTAGTTTAAGGCCATAGTATTCATAGTATTTATGTGTGAAGTATTTATTTGCTTATCAAAGCTACATTTTTTGAAAATCAGCTGCATTTCTCCTCTGTGAGGGAAAACCATTCCAACATTATCCAATTTAAATTGAGCCTTTATTGATCACAATTTAGTCTATTCCTGACTCTGCCTATTGATTTGCTGGGGGTGGTTGGCTGACTGGTACTGGATACGGACTCATCTCTACTGGAGATGTTGATCAGATGTAAACGCTGACCGGTATGCACTTGGGGAGCTCTCCTTGTGGTTGTTTTTTTCTCCAATTTATTGATGCCTCAATGCTGACTTTTTCATTGTGTCTATTTAGCATTCTTGATTAATTGGTATACACCAAGGGTTTTCAAATTGGTTGAATGTGAGCCTCCCCTTAAAGTAGGTAAGGACAGCCGAGCCCTCCCCCCCAACCTAACCAACTGCAGTAAATGCTTTTGTGTGTTCCAGGCAATGATGACTTTCAATAACTGATCAAATGTAAATATTTTTTAATATTGTATTTGAAGAGATTTTATTTCCACAACTTTTTAAAAAGTGCATTCATAAACGAGTCCTTGCAACAGCAAATCATTTCTTCATGCAGGCCTAATTGAGGCTACTTTTAAAATCACTGAACATCAGTAGGCAAGCCCGGATCTACCATTTTGGCAACCTGGGCATTTGCCCAGGGTTAGGGTTGAGCCGAGAGGGGCCCTTTGCGATTGGGTATATATACATTCTTTTTCCTCATGGCCATGGATTTCAGTCGCCGGTCCGGGCTGTATCGCGATCGCGCACCCCCGCGTCGGTCGCCGGTCCAGGCTGTATTGCGATCGCAAATCGAACAGATTCACATTTTCATAACATTTTTTTACGATTTCAGCCACATAAAACCTAAGATTTAAACAACAAACAACTTTGACTTTCAATTTAATCATTCATCAGTGGGAACAATGAGGCCTCACTTTTGATGCGCAGAGATGTTCAATGCGGGGCTGCACTGCAGAGAGAAATAAACGCAAGTCGTCCTCCACCTGCAGCCTTGATCTGTATTTATTTTTAATCAGGGTCAGTGTGGAAAACTCACACAAGTAGGTGGAGGTGAAGGGGATTATTTTATTTACGTTATTATTTTATTTACGTTTGTTTAAATTATTTTATTTTAATACGTTATTTTTTCTTCGCCTCCCGTCGCGCCTCCCCTGTGGCTCTTTGGCGCCCCCCAGGGGAGGCGCGCCTCACCTATTGAAAACCGCTGGTATACACCATTTGACTATTTGATGTTAGAAGATGTAAGTAGACTAGTTGAATGTCCCTAATAGGCTGACAAAAAGCTGACCAACTGTCCAATGAAATCATTTGGATAACATTTTGGATGGTTTGCCATTTTGTTTGGCATTTCATTTCAAGTCAATGAATCTTAGAATTGTCAAATTGATTGATTAAATTTGACTATGACTGTAAGCTGCATATAGTCTTGAAAATAGGTACCCAAAAAAGGCACTATTCAATAAGATTTTGTTAGTGGAATGTGGCTATGCAAATGTTCACATTAGAAAGAAAAACAATTTTGGTTAATCACACCTCGTCTGTCACTAACATTTTGTTCTGTCAGTAGTGAAATTTCACTTAAAACATCCAAAACACTATCAGAATACCAGACTTTAAGCATGCTACTATCCACCGCTTCATCTACAGGGCAGCCTTGTATGTGCAAATAATGGATCAAAATAGTCCCCCATTATTGTGATCTAGGCTTAATCACCCTCTCCCACCAACTCTCTCTGGTGTGTGTCTGCCAGTTTGTTTAGCTTCTTTCCTGGCCTAGGTTTCATTTCTCAGCAATGATGGAATAATCACATAATCTGATAACAACCCACTGTGCAGATTTAGTGATTCAAGTTCTGAGGCAAATGGTTTTGCGTTGTGCATCACTGTCAATATGTGCCAGTATTGTTCCGTCTTCATTGGATTTATAGACAGACAGTTCATATTATTGATAGGTGTTGCTCCAATAATGATGGGGTGCAATATTTTCAGACCATTAAGGTGATTAGCAAGAGAAATCCATAATATACTCATGTTTTTAAGTGTCATCAAGGTGTGCATTAAGCATCAGAAAATTATGTTGCATCAAATCCATTGCAATCTCAAGTAATTTCTCTATCGATGTCCTTCTAGTTACTATTTTCAAGCCGACGTAATGTTTGGCGTTACCCACCATTTAGCCAAGCTGGTGACCTATACCACCCACTCACCTTGGCCATTTCTTCCAAACGTTTTTTTTATTTTAAATACAACTAAAAAACTAATGATTACATGAAAGGCACAATACTCACAACCGTCTCAGCCCGTTTACATGTAGGGCAGTTTACAAGAGATCTCCGCTTGATATGCGCGCACACAGGTTTCAAGTTTGTACCACATCCATGGTTTTCACAATTTCCCAGAATGGGCAGAGATGTAGCGACAGTGGTATACCAGTTCGCATTGCATTTCTAATAGAAATGCAATGTCTAGGACTTGTAGAATACTAGGCAGAGCATGGCGATGTTTCAGATACATTTGCATATGACACCCTCTTGCTTTATACTGGTTGACAACCAGTAAAATTTAGGCCAAGCACGTGACATGACAACGCTCCCGCTTTTAGACGCCAACCTAGAGTCAAATCTAGATCTAAATGTAGTGTACACCACCTCCTGAGGTGGTTTTAACAATGGTTGTCTATGTGGCGAGAGAGGGGGGTGCGCAAGGGGATGTGTGTGTCGGGTGATGATGATACTAAAGGGTAAGTATAAAAGAGCTCGACAATGCCACCTGGGGGGGGGACCTAAACCCCAGGAACTCCACCAAGGGAGTCTTAAGGTCACACATGTTCGAATAGTACACTAAGGCAGGCGTGATTTCAATAGAAAAATATATTTTATTTAATCCTTTAAAAAGACCCAAGTAACACCAAACACAGCTGGCTGTGTACTTTTCCTTCAGACGAGTTGCCTTCTACAGGTGATCAGACCAAAATGCCACCAACAAGGATGCAAGAACTTCCCAAAAATAATATCAAAAAGAAGAGACAATCCCTTTAAATAAATCCAAAATAATTCAAATACAATTGCGGGAAAATCAAACAAAATGCAAAACAATCAATTTGGAGGAAAACCAAAGCATCCCTGTACGCAAGTCTGCAATGTGCACCACACCAGGGGCCCCATTTAACACCAAACTTGGCCATTTCCGAGGAGCGATATTTGATTGCCAGCCTTGCTTTCTCTCATGGATGGAAGTCTGCTGGTGAACTCAGAGGTCTGAACGAGACAACGGCGTCAGGGCGGAGGTACCTTCAGGTAAGAAAGTCTTGGCTGAATTCGGGCATTTGTGATGAACTAGCTATTGGCTAGCTTTACCCATGGTTAACGTTACAGACTAAGTAATAACATTCTAACTAATGTTGATTTATTAGTTACACTAACAAAATTCTCAGAAACATACTTAGATGACATTTCACACAAGCCATAGTTTTCGTTCATCACAAATGCCCGAATTCAGCCAAGGAACTAACCAAGAAAACAACTTCAATCTAAACAAAACAAAATGAAACAAAAAAAACCCAACTGATTTAACAAAGAAAATAAATACAGGAGAACCCCACTAATGCACCACAGGCACACAATTAAAATGAGGGGAGTTAGCAGGGGTTAGCGTTGGGATGCAATCAGGGGCACCGGAACCTATGGAGCCGCAGGGCCAATGGCCACCCCACTTTTCGTTGGGGGAAAAATAAATAAATTAAAAAAAACAAACATTGGTAGCCTGTATTGATGAAATATTTTGTTTCGTAGTACTAATGTTTTGGCCTAACGCCTGTTACCCACTGCATTCAACCGTCAACGGACGACGGAAGGCGTGTCTGACGGATGGGGTGTCGTTCTGATTGGCTGACGGATCCATCCCGGCCTGAAAAGTTAACATTTTCTCAACTTCTCAACACAACAGACGGAGCCGACTTGACGGACGGAGCCACAATGCATTGCGGCTCCGCCCCATTCAAAGTCAATGGGATGCGTTGACGAACGCATCCAGTGGGCAAGAGGGGTAATATTGATACTGGCCTGGCAGTGGTATATTTGGGTAGTAGTGGTGAAACAAGTGACGGAGTGGATGATTGAATGGCATGCTGAATATTACGCTCATCTGTGCGCGAGACTGCACTTTTGGGAACGGAAGACGCGCGGACGGGAAGACAATATCAGAAAATAGTTTGGCCACAGACTAGCAGAGACCTTCAGAGCACATAGGCCTACAAAAGATGGATTGAAACATTACATTTTAATTTTATAGTCAAATCACACGTGGAAATGGGAAACATTCCGAACTGATAAGCTGTGGGCGACCTGTCCTGCATTAGGCTAACAAAAAAGAGCATTTGGCTAAAGCACAGCCTTCTAAGAAAAGGTCCTTCGTTTTGTAGGCTACGAAAGGTTAAATCATTTGGGTAAACCTACAGTGAGGCAGGCTGGGTCCTTGCTTCATTCATTTCGCCATGTAGCCTATCTGCTCCGCGGAGAACGTAGCCTAAAATAGGCTACCTCATTCGTTGCGCCAGGTTGAGATGGGAGATGGGAGGTTTAATGCATTATGCCCAAAACACAGCTATGACTGACAATTGATTGTAAAGCATTCATTCTCTAAATTAATTCCATCCAAGTTAAACTATAGGTGGCGGTAGGCATGTCGCATTGCAATTTGGGGAGGACTAGGCCTACAGGTAGCCTAATTCAATTAAAAATTGTGTTGGAGATAGGGCTGAACGATTAATTGCATTTGCGATTATCGCAATATGACAAAATGCAATTTTCTAACCGCAAAGGCTGCGATTTGATTGGTCACGTGACTTGCAAGTGAGCTGAGCAAAGCAGAGCAGGCAGGGAGAGACGCTGCGCTTTAACCTGCTGCACAATGGCCTCAGGCTCGTTAGAAGAGCGCACAGCTGAAAGTTTTTTTTTATTTTTATTTTTTATTTTATTTATTAATCCGCACTTCCAGACCGTCACCGGGGCTTCAGAGTAATGTGTCCGAGGAGAGTAACCCTCTGCCGGACACACACGCTAGCTTTTACCGCTGTTTTAAAAAAAAAAAAAATTATTTATTAATCCGCACTTCCAGACCGTCACCGGGGCTTCAGAGTAATGTATCCGATGAGAGTAGCCCTCTCCTTGACACACACACGCTAGCTTTTACCACTGTTTTATTTTCAACTTTCAGCTTTATTTTTTTCATATTTATATCTGACTACATTTCATTTAAAAAAAAAAATCGCAATTAGATTATTTTCCAAAATCGTTCAGCCCTAGTTGGAGACTCCGACCCAACGCATAAATAAACATAAACAGCCTATAAAGTGCATAATAGTCTACCCTTTATCCTACATTACATTTTAAGGAGCAGCTTGTCTAATAATCGTCTGATGCTTTCTCTAGGTTTTAGTAGCCTACCTACGGACTGAGACAGTATAAGCATCAAGAATAGGTTGATCTTTCACCAGTCCAACCTCCCTTTAGTTTGCGGAAACTAATTGTAATTGACTAAAAGAAGTGACATAAGTTTGTGTCGGTAGGCTATGCTACGCCCGAGAACGACACCAAACATTTTTGAAGCCCCCGTCCTAATGCAAGAGGGGTTTCCCCCATAGATATAGAACATTATACTTTAATGGTTTCCCCGATGAT
>OMOS01073868.1:2967-14118 GCA_900312545.1 Merluccius merluccius | reverse complement strand
CTCTCTTTCTCTCTCTCTCTGTCTCTCTCTCTCTCTCTCTCTCTCTCTCTCTCTCTCTCTCTCTCTCTCTCTCTCTCTCTCTCTCTCTCTCTCTCTCTCTCTCTCTCTCTCTCTCTCTCTCTCTCTCTCATATACTGTATATCTCTCTCTCATATATCTCGCATCTCGGGTTAATTATCTGTTTCTGTTCCACTGCCTGCTAATGAGACCACTAAACAGACAGTCCTGAGGCATGTGTGTGTGTTTCTGTCTCTGTCTGTCTCGCTGTCTGTGGTTAACAGACGGACAGGGGTACAGAGAGGTACCTCCTGGGTGTTTGTCAGACACTCATCCTATGTCACCAAGCCAGCTCTATTAATTATGTGTGTGCGTGTGCGTGCATGAGCGTGTTGTCATCATGCTTTCTCACCAGCGCCGCTGCCAAAGCATGATGAGATTGTAGGTTTATGACCCTGAGTCAGGACTTGCTATGGGGTCTTTGTGTGTGTGTGTGTGTGTGCGTGTGCGTGTGCGCGTGTGTGTGTGTGTGTGTGTGCGTGTGCATGCCTACAGTGCTCGACATTGTGAGGAAAACCTCTGTGGTTGTCTGGCTCCAGATGCAAAGAGGGAGGGAGGGAGAGAGTGCGAGTGAGACAGAGTGAGAGTGAGTGAGTGAGTGAGAGAGAGAGAGAGAGGGGAGAGAGAGAGAGAGAGCGAGAGAGAGAGAGAGAGAGGGGTCTGTGTCAAATGGGTGTGAGACCCTACACCGTCTGGAACGAGACCCTGGAAACTGTTTTATGCATCGGCTAAATAAATTCACCCTGGACACTTTCACTGTTTCTACATCTGTTCCTATTCTCCAATACTTCACCCAGAAATGATTACTGGTCACCTGTCTGTACCTTTGGACCATCAACCAAATCCGAAACAAATGTATTTGGGCCTTATGTTTACCCATGTTTGGCTCTTGGTGGTAATTTAAAGGGCAAAAAAAATCTATGCCAGACTAAATTGTTATTGTGCCCTCAACCTCAGTCCAAACAAGCCCAAACCCCAAAGAATGGAAGCAGAACTCAAAAGTCTTTCGGTGTATTTGTACTTATAGGACTTTGTAAAGAAACCGCCTTTACCAGCATGTTACACGCTGTCTTTTAATGAATTACTTAAAGGGAACTGCTGTTTCTGCTGTTCTTAAGTGGGTTTGCTCACTCAACTAAAACATCACAATCGTAATATTACACATGTCCAGCTAATTTTATCTTTAACTTCCTTTTCATCTCCTTGATGTCGGTTTTTACTTTTAATATCATCCTGTGAGAGTTTAAATGGCGACCATGTCTCTCTACGTGATGAAACTACTCCACCACATAGATGACTGTGGAAACTTTCAGTCAAACCCAAACGTGCAGTTACAGGCTTTTAATGTGACGAGTGTGGTGTAATTTCTTTACTTTTGCTCTTTGGCTCACAGCCTGCACTGTGGGCCAAAAGAGAGAGCCTTGACTATAATGAGTTTAATGTGATTTCATTCTTATTCATTTTGAAAGAATCACAGATGTCTTGTTTTCTTTGCCAATAATGCCACTCGAAGGTTATTCATCTAATCTAATGTCTTAATTCAAATCCCTTGAAATTGTCCATGGTGCCATCTTTTACTTTGGATTTTCTAAATATGTGAATATATACATATTTTAGTTTTTAGTTTTTATACAATAAGAACAAACATGAATGACTATTTTAAGTCAAATGATAAATCACCAAAAAATCACAACACACAACCTAATTATAACAAGGCCTATTTTCAAAGCACAGTTGTAGAACAAAGTGTCTTCATCTTATTAACGCTAATGCTAATTGATGCTGTTGCATCGTTGACTGACTTCTGAAATCCGGTAAATAGAAAACGGAGATAATGGTGATGTAAAATAGATGCAGTTTGATCTTGTCTCCATACCAACTGTAAACTCACCAGTCTGCTGGCCAGATAATATACTTAAAGTTTAATGGCCAACTGATTGACACCAGATTCTGGAAGTGTGCTCTCTGTCTGACACATATACACACACACACACACACACACACACAGACTTTATATCGCGACCACAAACAATGCCCTGAGTCTAATGTCGGTCCCCTACTGTCCTGAATTCCGCGAAACTGTACTTAAACTCTCACACACACAAACACACACACACACACACACACACTTTCTTACTCATTCACTAAAACATGCACATACTAATTTGCCCCCCAAACAAATACCGTCACTGAAACACACACACACATACACACACTAGCATAATGTCACACACATGCACACACTGAGTAGTGTGTAATGCGCCCCAGGGGGCGGTTGTTGGGGGTTGCTAGCAGACAGCAGAGCAGAGATCAACCACGTTAACAGACGAGAGTAATTAGTGATGAACAGGAAGCCATGAGATGGTTCTTCTCTATAGACAAAAACACACACGCATGCGCGTGCACACACACACACACACAGCAGGACACTCACAAACACACACACACACAGCAGGACACTCACTCACAAACACACACACACACACACACACACACACAGGACATTTCCACTATACAGACAGAAATACACACTGGGTTTAAAATGATGTCGCGTTGACAGTTCATAACTCCGACTACTGGCGTCCTAGAAGTAGCCTCCTTAACCTGGTACACAGATGTAACCTACCGTATGTGACACACAAAATATGTAGTCACACATTTGTATTATAGAATATGTATTTTTGTACATTAAACCGTATTTTGTTTCACGTAGGCCTAATACTCCCTACTATGGGACAGTAGGGAGCAGTAGCTCCTATTGCAGCACATGAAGCTCTTTATCTAGTTCACACCATAGACGTATTAAATAGGTTTGCGTGATATTTGCCATTCTGGCATGATGACCGCATGTTGCTTTTTTTATAGGTCAGGTGTGGGCACGAGCACACACACGAACACACCCCCCCCCCACACACACACACACACACCTCGCAGGCTTTTGGTTAACACCTTCCATTTTCTGCTGCTTGTACTTTCCTGCACACTTCTCTCTGATACAACCTAACTGATTGTGGGTCATGTCAAAATGTATTCCACTTTTTTTTAACCTTGACTTGGCTTAAGAAAAACTGCTCTTGAATCTGTGCAATGTAAGCCACTCATGCCCACCCACCTTGACCATTAGCTGCAGTGCATTGCCACTCGTCACCAGTCACTACTTGCCTCACCAACAAAACAATCAATTGTGATATATCATTCTCTTGGAAACAACTTTTTTTTAAATCTGATTGGATAATTGTCAAGATCAAGAGAATGGGTCAAGCTGTGTGTCATATTTCTGTAGAGTCCAACATAAAAATAAGCATTTTTTTGTTGTTGTTCTTATTTAATTGCGGAGGGCCCTTCAAGGCTCAGGGGCCCCTGGCCATGTGCCCAGATTACCTGTATGGTAGATCCTGGCTTGCTCTGAATGCTTAATGGGGTTGCTAAAAGTGTGTTTTAACATGTAAAGAGTACAAACTGAAACTTATCTCTGCCATAGTAAATTTCCATGTTACTAATGGTGGACACCATTGTTTTCGTAGCAATAACATCTTGCTTTTTCACAATGAGGAAATTAATCTAGTAATGTTAGCACTACCTATACATTATTTTTCTTTGTGTGTTCATATAGATAGAGTTGTATGGTTGTTTGTTATTGTCCGTCGGTACAATACAGCATAGTAGTCGGTCCAAGTCATTAATGGATAGGCATGTAGGCATTTTGTTACATTTAATACTAATGGAATAAGTGCCTATATATAATTTTATAATTTAATTTATAATTTATAATTTTACATGATTGGAAACAAAGGAACTTATTTATTTTTTCATTGTTTTATTTTATTTCATATTTGATACTTGATACTTATCTGATACCTATCTGTCAAGAGCGACCTGATGAACGGCACGTCGCAATGCTTTGTATCCTGTTTTACAGGTATATTATCTGCATGTGCGTCTGTAACCCAGGACCTGTAACTATCTGGTACACATCTTCTGTGGGGAGCATGATATATTGGTAACTTAAATACTATTGTTATGCTAATAATGTTTTAACCAAATATGATGGCATAATTAATATTCAGTATTAATAAACAGTAATTATTTTTATGGTTTAGAGGTTTAGTTTCAATTTGCTGTACTGTCATACTATGTTCTGTTTTATTCATACAACTGTGGTCTTTTTTAGTTGCCTTGATCTCGGCCTCATTCATGGAAATTCAAGGAACGCTGTGTATGTTTGGTGGCTTTTATAAGGCTTTTATACATGAAAGGCTGTGGACGAAAGTTTCATTTGTTCTGTTTTCTTTCATATGGGTTTGTATTAAGTACTTGTATGTTCATTTGTATGTTCAGTTTTTGTATTTTATTTTATTTCTATTTCACTATTCAACTTCCCACTACAATAGTATACTATTCAACATAGTGGGAATAGTATACTATTGTATTTGATTTTGCTGTGGAATCCTGGATTAAATTAAAACGGTGATCAGTTCAGACTCTCACCGGTATCGATGGATTCTTGTTACTCTATTATATGACTTTATAGCAGTCCCTTGGGGCCTTCCTTATACTGTAAAAACAAAATAACCCAAATTTGCTTCTCGTTTCACACCTAACTAAATTCACCTGCTCCCAAGTTGGTCTTCATCTTCCCAGAGATTAGTCGTTTTATTTTTTAAGCTATTTAATTGGTTTCTGTTTAAATTAAGCAAGATGGTTTTGTAACTTCTTCTGCCTGCTGGGTTAGTTACCTCTTGTTTTTATGAACAATGAAAGATTTGCAATGTTGTGAGCCAGATTTTGCATGGATAGATATTGAAGAAGAAGTCAGATCAAAACGAATGAACTAATAATGTTTTAAGATTTAAAAAAAACTGAAGATTTTATTATGAGAAACAATAGTTTGCCTATATGAAAAATGATCTGACAAGACTAACAGCTGCGTCAGATGATAAAAACACAGCGCTATGCAACAGATGTCAGAAAGTGATACTTTGAATTCCTCAAAACCTGTTTCCCATTTGATTGTCATGTCATTCCTGTGGTAAAATACATAGAATTATTCTCCAGACTGTTACATGTACTCTTTACACTTTCATGAGATTGTCATATCTTTAAAAAAAAAAAGGACAATATAATATGTTATGTTTTTTTTAAATCACTCTCTCAGATCCTTTTTTTTCATCATGGAGGAAATTCGAGACAAAGAAATGTAGCCATTTACGAGCGATAGTTCAGCGATTGTCTCCTTCAACATTATTGTTTGTATTTATTTATCAAATGTATTTCTCTTTAATCTTTTACAATCACATTATGATGGGTAAGAGCAAGTTAGTGCAAAGCGGATGTCAACAGTTCTAGATAGTTCAGAACCAGGCACACACACTCACAGGCACACTCACAGACACACCTACCACCCCAGTTTCCAGTAAGTAGGCCTAACCCATAAACTACGTTAGTAAAAAAAGATACTGCCCTCATCTCCCATTTGCTCTCTCTCTCTCTGTCTCTGTCTCTCTCTCTCAGCCTTGTGGAGCCCTTGTGGAGGATGTATTTTAACAAGCCCTCGACCTTTGATGTTTGTAATGACTCAGAGGACAAAGTTCAACTTCTCTCTCTTGCTCTCTCTCTCACTCTCGCTCTCTCTCTGCCTCCTCTTTCCCTATCTCTCTCTCTTGCTGTCTATTTCTATCTATCCCTCCATCTGTTTCTCACTGGTTCTTTCTTTCACTGCCATTGCCTGTTTCTGTTTCTCTCTCGTGTATCGCTCCCTCTTTTTGTGAAGTTATACGAGGTGAGTGGAGACTTTCTCCTTTTCAACAAATTCCCTGAACCACCTACTTCCCACACACACGCATGCATGCATGCACACACACACACACGCACACGCACACGCACACACACACACACACACACACACACACACACACACACACACACACACACACACACACACACATCTGATAAACTTCCTGAAAGGTTCCCCAGCTGTGTTCTACTGTACATAACAGACTTTTTCCTTTATGACCCTAAAATTAACTCTAGTAAAGACATAATACACAATACATCATGACCCACCACTAGCTAAGATATTAGTATTAATAACCAGATATACAACAGACACCCAACAAATACCTGGTGAGTAGCTATTTGACCTTTATGGATGGATGGATGGATGGATGATAGATAGATGGATGGCGATATGGATGAATAAACACAATATTTTTCCCCGCATGCGTCTCAAAGTAACACATGAACCTTCTGGCCGTCCACGTACGTCACATACTGTGCTAACACCTTATCAGGCAACACTACAAACAGCAAACTGATTCAACACTCGCCTGGAACACGAGTTTGATTCTTGAAATCTCTAAAACACATTGGCATCGAAACAGCGAAAAGTTAAATATTCATTCAAAGTCAGCTTCAGGGCTTGTGCATCACGACATCACATAGCCGTGACCGCCGCCATTTTGGGAGCATTGTGTAATTTAGTCATTATGTTAGTAGTCGTGTTTTTTCTGGTCATCGTTTAGTATTTAATCGTGAAATTAGATGTCATTACGGGGAAACATTGTTGTGTTTGAAATACAACAATATCTCAACGTCTCATGCGAGACATGGCAAAACAACATTTTCATTAGTCTAGGTTACGGGATATTTATGTTGGTGAAGGATTTTACAGTACAACGGCTCTCTGGAGTCCTCTTAATATGGGGGAGTATCGCCAACAACAATCCCATGATGCATTCTGATGTACAAGCCCTGCCAAGTACATGCTGTGCTGTCAATGTTGCATTGGAAATAGAGTCAAAGATGTTTTAAAATATATGAATCTTCAGTCATCAGTCACGCTAGCAGCTGGTGAGCTTGTGTCAGTGTGGTCAAATCATTTAAAGGAAAGATACATTTGACAACATTATTCATCACATCAGTGAGTTGTGTTAGCTGCTGATATGTTGAGATTGTGTTATGTTAAGACCATGTAGCATGTTTAGTGTCAGTAATGAATGTGATGAAGTTCCTACTGTAAAAGCAGACAGCAAGAAAATATGCAAACTTAAATATTTCCTGTGTTATTTGTTGGGCTCTAAGGAGGGCAAAGTATGTTCTTAAAGGTCAAAGTATTAATAATTGTAATCTTGGGTATTGCCAGATAACTGTTCATCACAATGATGTGGAAATGACATGAATCCATGCAGAAAATTACAATGACAAAGATAAGAAAGGTCAACAGTCGGCTGTCAAGAGTTATTTACAACCAATGAAAATACACCGTAGGGAGAACCAAGCAGATTCAGTTACAAACAGTTTGTGAGAGGAGGCGGGACTTTGTCAAACCAGCAGCCAATCAAACAACAGGTCTCCCCCATGTTTTAAATAGTCCTAACCCTAAATTGTTTTGTATTACATGTACATTTGATTTACATGTTAAATTTAGTAGATAGCCCCTTCACACACACATTCTCTCTCTCTCTCTCTCTCTCTCTCTCTCTCTCTCTCTCTCTCTCTCTCTCTCTCTCTCTCTCTACTGAAAATAGTTTTTGTGCATGAAGGGTTTAGTCTAGTCTGTTCCTGACACTCGGACAGCTCTGAACGGTTTCAAACTTCACATCTGGACACATGATGTAGAAAGCAAAATTCCTTATCTTCTGCCCATCAGCCAAAGGCGCCGGGCCCTTTGTGTGTGTGTGTGTGTGTGTGTGCGCGTTCTCTATGTTTGTACAAAAGCCGTGCATCTGGACACACTTAATATCCCATGCATAAATAAAGTGAAGCTGAAGCAACAGAGATGAGCGGTGTATATTAGGACAGAAACGTGCTCCGCGATGCGAGAACCAGGAAATACTCACGTTTCCCATGGGTGTCAGACAGATTTCGGTTAGTTTGTGGATATTTTCGTTGTTTTTTGAGTAAAACTCTAAATATATTCTAGTATATTCTAGCACACCAGCTCTCTGATTGGTGGGTTTCTAGAACAGCTTGTCTCCTGTATGACTGAATGTAAATGTAATGACTACATGCCGATGTATATTTTCTATATACTAGAAGTGTCAGGTTTGATTGATGACTGGGTGTTGCATTGTGTGTATGTGTGTGTGCGTGCATGCGTGTGTGTGCGCGTGTGTGTGTGCGTGCCTGCGTGTGCATAATTGAAGGCATACTCCCTTGCTGTCAGTTTCTATTGCAACATAATTGTGTAATAAATATGCCCCTTTGAATCATATTTTGTAAACTTAATACATCCATCGACAACTCATTACGAATAAAATCCCATGGATTGTTATTAGATGAAATGTTTTTAATTCTTTGTTTAACATTCACTCTACGTGCTGTGTTGGGTTTTTGGTTTTTGCTGTTGCCAAAATCCTCCATAACAAAATGACGTATGGTCTATGAGGCTGTATTATGCATCTTTTTTCACATCACGCTTTACTTATTTTCGTAATGCATGCGTGGTGAGCTGCAGGGCGGCAGGTTTGCATGTAAGGAAAACATTGCACGCGGCCGTCGCGTTTCTGTCATTCTTCTGCCTCAGCGATGCTGAACACGCGGCCCCAATGGAAATTAGAAATTTCCAGTTGATCAAATGGAAATTAGAACTAACTATGGTTTCCATAAACCAAAGCAATTGTGATTCGCCTTGGTTTATGGGATCCGACCCTCTGAGACTTTGTGTGGTTTTTGGGTTTTGGACAACAATGGATGGTCTAATGAAATGTCTCTGCATAGACGATACTTGTGAGCGGGGGAAGGAGGTGGTTGGTCTGGTTGTGGCTAGTGACTTCCAGCTAGCGTCGACTTGAAGGCTTCCTTGAGCAAGACGCTTCAACCCCTTTCTGATGAAAGCGTCTGCGGAATGAACCAGAAAGGAATAGCAGCCTAGTCATAAATGTGTGTCGCCGGCCGTGTAACATCCCAAAACCAGCAAAAACTGCGGCGCCTCCTCGTTCGAAACTCTCTCCTTCCCCGAAGCGTGCCGTGAACCCGGCGTCGACGGCCGCCCTGTGACACACACTCACTCACTCACTCACCGCTCAGCGGCTCCGCACACACAAACAAAAGGGAGACGCTATAAGGAGCGAGCGATAGCCATCTGCAGTGTCACGCAACCGCCCAGTGGGCCGGCAGAACTGCTTTACCCTCGCTCGGGCGCATCTGATACCGATCTCCGGGCTCGTTGTGTGTGTGTGTGTGTGTTCATAGTGGGGCGGTGTGTGACCTTGCCTGCTACTCTGAACACAGGAAGCTTTCTGGAGACATGTCTCCAGAAAGTGAATTATTCACTTAATGCTGATGGGCCGGTGAAATTGAACCTGCTCTGTTTTTAGCACTAAAAGAGGCTGGTATATGGGTATAGCAGTTGTAACAGCTAGCCTATAACAGCTAGCCTACAATTTCTACCACTAGAGTAATCTGAATGTGAATAGTGAATGTGGATGTTATAGAGTAGGCCTATATCTCCTCTGACATGCGGTCTGTACCGCGTTGCCTACATTGCAGGCGGCAGGACATGTGTGCACACTGTGATTAAGAGGAGCGGACAGAAAATGTCAACGGACAATGCGTACGAGTCATACCCATTAATGAATTAATCAACCCCCACATCCCCTCCCCCCTCCAAAACACAATTCCTCCAGTTTCTGCTATATGGCCGGCGAATGCTTCAAATTCCTAGTGCTTCCCCGACTATCCTCGGCAAGGCAGCTATTCTCCTGTGAAACAATGGCAGGCTATGGAGCCGTCTCAGATAAGATAGTGTGTGTGTTGATGTCGTTGTGCAAACAGGCACAGCGACCGTGGAGAAAACCCCCCCAGAAAGACATGACAGGCGGATTAACCAGTTATAAAGCAGCATACAAACATGGCAGTAGCACTTCTTCATACACACCAGTGTGTGTGTGTGTGTGTGTGTGTGTGTGTGTTCACCAGCAAACTCTTGCAGGTGTGAAGATATATAGGAGAGGCCGATGAGGGAATATCAGTCAACTCAGGTATTACTATTTACTCATTTAGCAGATGCTTTTGTCCCAAAATGACATACACCGAATATAAATCATGATAGTGAGCAGGAAGGGTTTAGGCATGTTGTCCAAATTCCTAGTTTGAGTCTGAAAAACCAGGAGCCCAACATCTCGATCATGTGTCGTATATCATGCAATATGCACGTTATGACCTATCTATCATCGTATATGTCATAGACGTCAGCACTTTTGCACATTTGGCTGAATAAAGGATATGCCATTTATTCACTTTCAATTATGTCCTTTTTGACGGATTCTTTCCACGACTTTTCTGGTCGTCCGCTCCGTGTATATTTATAGAGAACCGTGTCCATTGTGTGTCTTGTAGCGCGGCCATTTGCCGCACAGTCTCTTCTGTGCACGTATCATTGGCTTTGACAATAAGTAAGTCTCCCGGACATATTCCAGTCATTCAGTTTATTAAATTCACTGTAAGTGCTTTTTTTCTGCCTTTCTGCTTTTTCTCGCTCTCTCTCTCTCTCTCTCTCCATTTTCACCATGCATGCCGCGCGGCCCCTTTACTCGCTCGCTCACTGATCCCAGGCCCCGGTGTCCCTTATTACGACCCTCGTCCATCAACGCTTGGCCGCTCTCGCCCTTCGCCTTTCCCTTCATCACAATTCAACACATCTTTTGTCGTCTCTCACCCCTGTTTAGACTCTCCTTTTGTACTGTATGTACGCTCTCCCCCTCCTGTTTAACCCTCTCTCTCGCTTTCCCTTTCTCTCTCTCTCTCTTTTTCTTTCTATTTCTCTCATTCCCTCCCGTTTTTCCCATTTCTCGTCTACTCCCTCTCCAATCTCCTCTCTCTCTCCTCTCTCTTTCTCTCCAACGCTGCTGCCTCTCTCGATTGATTTCAATTCAAAGTGGGAAACATACATTTACATTGCCAAATCACAAAGAAAAGAAAATATGATTTTTTTTTAACAGCAACCGATACAGAAATTATTCACTGTATACATTGAATGATTACTTGACTGATTCTCTCTCTCTCTCTCTCTCTCTCTCTCTCTCTCTCTCTCTCTCTCTCTCCCTCTCTCCAGATGAGCAGGGTCCTGGTTAGTGGGCGTGGCCTCAAGGCCTT
>OMOS01073766.1:12842-17842 GCA_900312545.1 Merluccius merluccius | reverse complement strand
AGGTTGTTATCTTTACCTATCTATAGCTTATGGCTCTAGGTTGTTATACTTATCTATAGCTTATGGCTCTAGGTTGTTATCTCTACCTATCTATAGCTTATGGCTCTAGGTTGTTATACTTATCTATAGCTTATGGCTCTAGGTTGTTATCTTTACCTATCTATATCTTATGGCTCTAGGGTGTTAAACCTATCTATATCTTATGGCTCCAGGTTGTAATCTATACCTGAAGAAGAAGAAGATGAGTGTCCGTTAACAGCGTAAATATGGAGGGGAAAGTTGTATAAACGATATAAAGTAAAATAATCCAGAATAGAACATAAAGTAATTTACAGGTACGTTTGTGTGTGTGTATGTGTGTGTGTGTGTGTGTGTATGTGTGAGTGACATCCTTTGTAGATTTTAAAGTCTGTGTATGATCATGTTTTTTTTTAATTATAGAGACATTCATTCCCGACATTATTATTATCATGTAAAAAAATTTAATTACATCCTTAATTGAGCAGTGTGTGTGGGTGGGTGTATATGTGTATATGTGAGTGTATGCGTGTGCGTGCGCGAGTGTGTGCGTGTGTGAGACAGTGTGTGTGTGTGTTTGTGTGTGTGAGACACAGTGTAGTTCAGCCGTAGTATGAATGCTGTTCAAACCACCTGCCTCAGGTGCTTGTTATGTGGCACAGGAATGCATTCAGACACCAATTAAGGCCATTAAGGCTAATTAACGTTGTATTTCACATCAGAGTGAAAACACTTTTGTCCTGTTACATTATGTAAATGCAATTCTCTTTACGGATTTACTTGTCACCAGGTAAATAAGACAAAACTTGGTACTAGTTTTACATATTTTGATTGATTCAATTTTATTTTGAATTTGTGTGTTTGTGTGTGTGTGTATACATGTGCGTGCGTGTGCGTGTTTGTGTGTGCATGCTAGTGAATGTGCATGTGTGTGTGTTCGCGTGTGCGTGTGCATGTGTGTGTGTATGCGTGTGTGTGTGTGTGTGTGTGTGTGTGTGTGCGCACCAACCTCGCAGGACAGCCCAGAGTAGCCAGCAGGACATTCGCAGCTCTCGATCTGGTGGGCTCTCTCACTCTCTGTGGTGGGTCGGCCCTCCTCTGCTACGGTCAGACTGATCTCTGATATACTGCAGATGTAAAGAGAGGTACAAAAAATGTGTGTGTAGAGAGAGAGAGAGAGAAGAGAGAGACAGAGAGGGATTGAGAGAGAGAAGTAAATAATATGGAGAGAGAGAGAGATGAGAGATTGACTGTGAAGGAAGGGAGAGAGAGTGAGTGTGTGAGAGTGAGCGTGAGAACCTGGGGAATCCCTTTTGAAAAAGCACTGCTTTTACCAAAAAAAAGGATGAATGTCTGAAAGATTGTCATGAATGGCTGAAAGAGTGTGCACATGTGTGTGCGTGTGCATGTATGCACTCAGGTCTGGAAAATTGAACCAAATGAAAAGCCGACTCTCATAGAGAAGAATGTAATTCATACAGTGTGTTTTTAGGCACAATAATGGACAAATCTGTTTTTAGACTTTATTGACCTAAGATGTCGCACTTTCAGACATCTTAAATGTTGGACCTAATGATGGAGCTAAACATTATGAAATACCCCGACAGGCAAACACTGCATGTAAACGTATTCAACGTGTGTGTGTGTGTGTGTGTGTGTGTGAGTATATGTTACCGGCTGTGTCTCATTTGGTTTCCTTGTGAGGCTTTGATCAATATGTAGTCCACAGAGAACAGAACGTCCATGAAATCTTCCCTGGTCATCGGCCGCCCATCAGCATGCTTCCATCCATGCTGGACACACGCACGCACACACACACACACACACACACACACACACACACACACACAGAGGAAGGAAGTGAATACATTGCCAAACATTTACATTTGTATACGTTATTCTTGTGATGATAGGAATGTATCCATTTATTTTATTAAGAACGTATTGGTGGTTACTTTACGTTTTGGCTGCGTAACCTGAAGTGCGTAAAGTGTACATAAAAAACAACAACAAGCTGTAATAATTTTTATTATTATGAAAAGTGTACATAAAAAACAACAATTATGAAAAGTGTACATAAAAAAACAACAACAAGCTGGAATTATTTATATCATTTCAAACCGTATATATCTTTTTTTCTTCTTACCTCAGTCATGTCAATTTCGTGGCGGGTGAGCTGTCCAATCTGCAGCCCCGGTGTGTGATGCGTCATCACCTTGTCTTTGTTGGGCCCGCCTCTGATGATCACCTGGGGTTCATAGGAGGAGGGGCCTGTTTCTTCCCTGGCCTCGTAGTAGACGGCGTACTTGAGCTGTCCGCCGTAGGCTGTGATCTGCGTGGACACGGACAAAGTGAGGGAGGCTTTGAAATGCAGAATATAGAATAGAATAGAGAAATCAAGTTGGGAAATAGACGTTTAAATTTAGTCAAGATTGACCCTCTCATTTCAAGATTGACCCCTTAATTACAAATTGTACCCCCTAATTTTAAATTTGCACTTTTAGTTTGCACCTTTTAGTCTTTTCATTCTAGATTTTGTTTTTATCATGAACAAATGCTGACACCTGTACCAAGATGAAATCCTTGTACATTTGTAAAAAATAATTAAATTTAAAAATTAAAAAAAAATCTTTTAGAAGTAGAGTTTGTCTGCACGCAAAATACAAAGGTAACACACATTGACAGCTAGCAGGACAGGCTCTGTCTCAAGTCAATGTTATTTGAATCGCCCTCAATCACAGTGACCATCTCAAAGGGCTTTCAGTGTCAAAGGGCTAGCGGGTTCCTAGCAGGTTCCTAGCGGGTTCCTAGCGGGTTCCTAGCGGGTTCCTAGCGGGTTCCTTCCTCACCATAGAGCCCTTGAACTGCTCCGGTAGCCTCCAGTAGAAGGGCTCGGTCAGGTCCGGGGTGACCAGCTCTGCGTGGGCCAGGATCTCAGGGTGCTGGAAGCTCACGCCGGTCCTCGTCTCCACGCTGTTGGACTTGTCCACCAGGGGGAGCACCGTCTGCTCAGGTTTCAACGCGAGCTTGGCGAAAAAAGAAACGATTGCATTGTTAAAAAAATAAAATAATAATAATCTGTTATTAGAGTTGGAAATTAATTTGTCTGAGTAAAGGGCACAGGAAGAGGTGTGTCTAGCATTAAGCGAATTATGCCAAGAAAAACAAAAACATTTTTTGAGGGCATTGAAAAATATACTTTCTATATGTTGCAACCTTTTTGCAGTTTCTCACTTTGTTCATTTTCCCTTAACTGCTCTCTCTTTCTCCCATTCTGGTGATATTTTATTGCACTTTATCTTAAGATTGATGGTGTGAAACCACACATTCCCTTTGCCCTTCATTTCTTCGTATGTCTATGTATGTGTGTGTGCGTGTGTGTGTGTATGTGTGTGTATGTGTGTGTGTGTGTGTGTGCGTGTGTGCTGCTATTCCAATTTTATGTGAATAATATAGGGGTGTATTATTGACAGTGGGCTTTGGCCAAGAGAACGCATTCAGAAATAGAATCGTCTACCGCTACAGCCGCACTGTCTGACATAACCACTCTCACTGTGCCTCATTCTCCCTCTCTCTCTCTCTCTCTGTCTCTCTCTCTCTCTCTCTCTGTCTCTCTGTCTCTCTCTCACTCTCACACTCTCTCTCTCTCGCTCTCAGACTCCATATCTCTCAACTGTCTTTTATAACCTTTAAAAGTGATATGTGAATATTGAGGAAAATATGATTAGACTTATGATAGGAGGGGTGCCATGTGGTTGAGCAAACGCACTTCTGAGAGAGCCATCTATTTACCACGGCTACAGTGCAGCACAGTGGCAGCTGTGAAGGTCCGCCGTTATTGCATCAGAGTGGGAGCTCCAGCTCGTCATCCCCGCTATTCTCGCTCTCGCTTCCTGGCCCCAAATCTGAGCGAGTCTCAGATGTGTATTGTGTATAATTGCGTTATATTTCAATGATGTTCGGTCTGAGGTCAATAAAGCAATCTGAAAACGATTCTAGTCTCCTTACTGAGACGTTGACTTTATGCCAGCCCTTTTATAGGTTTTATCAATATTTGATCAAATACTTAACTTATACTATATATAGGCTACTTATAAGTATCCCTAATTTAATTTCAATGTTTCTCTACAAAGTATGTTTCCCTACAAAGTATGTTTCCCTATTGTAATTAAGAACTGAATATACATACAGAATATTATACAGAATATTACACATATATATTATAATTATACTTTTTACGATTTTTCTTTTCTATCCTCTGGAGTTTATAGTTAGCTTTCCCAATAGCATGTTTTACAGAGGTTACTTTGCAAAGTCAACCCTTTTTAAAGGTTTAAGTCAATATCCATGCTTTTAAACTTAAGCAACATTTGATTGAATTCCAGAGGCTGAAAGTCAGATATATTTATTCAGGACTACTTTCGTAAATAGAGGGCAACCCTAACTTAGGGTTAGGGTTGCCCTCTATCTATCAGAGTTATTTGGGAGAGTTGTTTGTTCAACAACTATGTGTGTGTGTGTGTGTGTGTGTGTGCGTGTGTGGCCAACTCTTTCAAACAGACTAAGCTAATGGACAACCCATTTTTGTGCATGTGCACGCGTGTGTGTGTGTGTGTGTGTGTGTGTGAGCTGCCGCGCCGTTAGCTATTGTATACACGGACACACACATCCACGGCACTCTCTCCACTCAGTGTAATCTCACGACTCAGTGGTTCAGAGAAAATCTCCCTCTTTCCAATAAACTCCTCATTTTCTTCCTCTTTTTTCCCACTCCTCTCTTCCTCTCACTCTTTCTTTTCTGCCCTTTTAATGCGCACACTCTCTGCCTCAACTTTTAATTTATTTGGGGAGCTCATTTTCTCTCTTCGCAGCCGTTTTCTACATCCCTGCGCCTCTTTTTTTTTTTATAAACAGCCTTCTCTGTCCAAAACCCTCTCTTGCGTTTTATTTCATTGTCTCTCTCAATCACCTTCCTCGCCGTC
>OMOS01073766.1:5342-7842 GCA_900312545.1 Merluccius merluccius | reverse complement strand
TAGCTTATGGTTTGGCTAGTGGACTTTGGCTTGTGGGTGTATTTTGGCCCCCACACAGTAAAACATCACTTATAACGCTAATAACACTAATTATACCGATCCAAAGCATACACTTTGACTTGACTTCAGGAGTTTTTAAGCCACGATAGCAGTTAGAGAGACTGGACTGTTAGCTGTATGCCAGTACCGTTTACCTGAGGAAAGTCTCGGTATCCCAACTGGCACTCGTTGCACTTCTCTCCTCTGTAGGCGTCTCGGCAGAGGCAGCAGCCCGTGTTCATGTTACACTGCTGGGCGACCGAGCCCACCACGCTGCAACCACACTCCTGAGAGAGAGAGAGAGAGAGAGAGAGAGAGAGAGAGGGAGAGGGAGAGGGAGAGAGAGAGAGAGAATAGATATAGGGAACAGAGAGAACAGAGAAAGAGAATAGAGGTGTATAGAGAGATACGATTGATGGGGGGGGATATTAAATATTCATGTTGCTATTTTGGCAGGAGGCTAAACGTGGGGCGTCCAAAAGAGAAACAACATGTCTCTCTCTCTGGCTGCTCTCAGGCAAGGTCGATTTCCCCGGTCGACATAGGCAGTACCAGAGTACTAAGCAGAGTTCTTCCATCATGTTGCTGATAGACCTGGAGAACTAGCATTAAGAACTATCATTAAGGAGCAGGTAGGGGTTAGACAGTACAGACAGGTCATTAAGGAGCAGGTAGGGGTTAGACAATACAGACAGGTCATTAAGGAGCATGTAGGGGTTAGAGAGCACAGAGACAGGTCATTAAGGAGCAGGTAGGGGTTAGACAATACAGAGACAAGTCATTAAGGAGCAGGTAGGGGTTAGACAGTTAGACGTCTGATGTTAAACTCATCACTAAGAAAATGTATTCATGAATAACACTGTGACATACTGCAGATAATTTGAACATGTCTCCCAGTCCATACCAACATACCTACCTGCTCCTTAATCTCTGTATTGTCTAACCCCTACCTGCTCCTTAATGACCTGTCACAAATATTCCTCCCAAACAAGCCAGACCTCCCCTTCATTCACACAAAGGGCATGTTTTATATTGTAAATGTGTACTATATTTGATATATGTATTAACTGTTATAATAAAAAATATATTTTGTATCGTGCTTTTCAACATACTCTTTACAGCAAGAATAAAATCACATAAAAACAGTGTAAAATTGCAACATGGATTTCATTATTAGAACGTCAAGATCCCCTTAAAGGACAAGACACTCCACACAACCATCTTTTTACCATCCGTTTATTACCATAAAATACTTTTGTTCTTTCCAGAAATACAGCATGTGACAACAACCAAAACATGAAAATAAATCAATATAAACAAAAAAATATGGGCATCTGTTGAAGGCCCAGATCTACTTCTGGGCCGAAGACACATTGAACAATCATTCACCGTCTCAGATGTTTTAACAATCGATACTAGACTTTAATTGTCAGAGACATTTAATTTAATCATACATTTGATTCAAACTTTTATGTTTTCTTTTATTTTAATGTTGATTAGTCCGTTTGCCAACTCATAGTTCTGGTTATGTGAGTTGTTGCATGATCATATCTGACCAGTGTAGATCAGAATGGCTTGCGGTGTTTTCTACAGGGAGCCAAAACATCAGAACCCTTCACATTTAGAGCCGTTTGTCTACAAGGCTCGTTAACATCCAGTGATCGCTACTCAATTAAATAAGTTATGTGAATTATTGTCATTAAAGCATCTTACCATACACTAAATTCCAGCATCAAATTGAATAACAAAAATCAAACCTAATTGTGACATAAGGACATCAAAATAAATCCCTCTCCAACTGATATGTTCAACTTTGTTCAGAAAATCACAAAAACATTTTTTGTGTAAGGCAACATAGCAATGGTTTTGATCAGAGTTCATGTGGAAGCATGGATGAGAAGGAGAACAAAAACCAAACAAGTGAAAACTGCGCCCCAAACCAGCAGGTAAACCCGACATACAATCACCTCCAAATAGTTATGTCCGCTTCAAATAAAAACTACAACTATAAAGAAATACGACTGAATCCCTTAAATATCACTATTCGTTTTTCCACTCTGTCAATATTAAAAGTAGGAAACTAAATGAAGGCATAGCTGTTTGGTCATTACTACAGTCAACAATCAACTTCTAATCAATAATGGTCCCTAATGTCCTTAATATTCATAGAAATAATCCTCACCTGAGCTTGGTTATGACCTGAGTATTTAGTTTAAATGCAGAGTCTAAATATGAACTTCCCGTTTGCTACAGGAAGTTAGCAACAGTAACTAGGTGGAACTTTATTCACATGTTCCAGATAGATCTGTACTTACGTAACCAATTCAGATTCCCTGTACAATGTTCGAGATGAACTCAAACACACTTCTGTGTCATCATAGCACTTGTTTCAAGAAGCTGACAGGCCCAGAGGGACGGGGTTAACGTAACAACGCTAGCCACCGATAACACCCCCCACCCC
>OMOS01072635.1:7403-23891 GCA_900312545.1 Merluccius merluccius | reverse complement strand
GCCGCGGGAGTGCGCACAGCAGCCCGTTGAGCGGTAGCGCAAAAACGTCTGCTTTTCTCTGGAGGATTAAACGGCCATAATATGCAGATACACACAACTGTATTATAATGTAATTATAGCAAAGGCACGTGTCTTCGAAAGTTTAACGTTTGTTCTTCAATCAATTTTTGGCAGGTGAAAATGCCTATTTTGTGTTAATGGTCCTTTAAAATAATTCCAAGGTGTCCTGTGAGCTCCAGTGTTTATATTATGAAGCTGATGAATGAGATCAAGTCATATTTAGGTAGAAATCACCTTTGAGTAACTGTATTTGGCCTTCAATCAATTTCTGGCAGACAATCACTTTTTGGCACGACACCGGTTCTAGCTGTTTGGGGGCCCTATGCGAGATACAAATTTGGGGCCCCTATGTTATCATGCCGCCTGATCATAACCCACCCGGACCCAGGGCCGGCGGGGGGGGGGGGGGGGGGGGGGTTGCGAGCGTGATCATCATAACCCACCCGGACCGGACCCAGGGCCGACCGGGAGGGGGATTGGGGGGCCCCCTGGTGGCGGCGGGGCCCTATGCAGCCTATGCATAGTCCGCGCATATGGCTAGAAACGGCTCTGGTGATCGTTGTTACATTGTGTATAACGTATGTAATGACATAACATAACAAACGTACCTGTAAGTTTCCCAGCTATGTCTGCGTGTTTGGGATGGATCAGACCATACAGTTGCTCACCGAGCGCCTCCAGAGCGCCCTCTCCCTCCATGCCCGGCCGTCAACACGGATTAGGTGACATGCGTTACTTCGACACGCAGGATGTGCCAAACATTGAGAAATGTGAAACACATTTCAGTTCCACTTTAAATACCTCTTCGTGTCGTTTTCTAGGCATTGTTTTTTGACGTCAACATAGTTGTGTAAAACAGCGATATCTTGGTTCGCACTGTGCTGTAAACAAGAGGCGCGCAGTGATGACGTGAAAAGGCAGCGCGTTTCATTTTGTTCTTCTTCTTTGGTTTTTATTGGAGATCACTATTTTATCGATGGATCGGTGGATCATTAGATTGACACAGGACCTTAAAATGATTGCATTTTTTAAAGTTATTATTATTTTCTTTAGGCAACACTACTAGCCCACTGCTCCCTCCCATTTCCCTAATCACCCCACACATCTAATTGTGTCTCCCTCCATATATACTATATTAATGCCTCCAATATGTTCACTTTGCCATTCTTATTGCTTTTCACTTTTAACCATTGCTTTTTTTTTTACTTAATCAGTTTCTCTAAAGAATGATGCCTTTTTAATTGTCTAAATGCTCTGTTTCTATCTCTGATTGCTTTCTTACAGCATCCCACCATGGTACACCGTTAGTCCGACTACCACCTTAGGCCTACTAATATTGTCTCTTTTGCGGTCTATTATGTTAACTACTTCATCATTATACTTTTATATAGGCCTACCGCTTGCTCTTAAAGAACCTTCTCACATCTACTTCAACAATTTCATCTTGGTATCTAATTTTAGTTAATATGGGACAGTGATCAGTACCCACGTTGTTATTCAGTACTCTCCAGGTGCTTATACCGGGTGTCACATCTATTACCGATTCGGTATTCTGGGCACACATACACCTGTCCAGTTATTAATACAAACTAAGCTTTTCTCCTCTAACTCTTCCACAATTATCCAATGTCTTAATTTCTGCTCTGCTCTAACCCCCTACATTATCCAATAAATCACTCATAATTCTATTACACAGATTATAATAATTAATTATTTCTATATAACCTTTGCCTGCCCATACTTTAATCCTTATTGATTCATGTTTCCCCTTGGAGGTTTTCCGGGCACGTCCAACTGGTAGGAGACCACGAGGTAGAGGGATATCCCAGCTGGGGAGAGGGGGCCTGGAGCTCCTCACTGCTGCCACCGCCACCCGGCCGCGGATAAGAAAATGGATGGATGGATGGATGATTCATATTTTCCAACATTCATCACTTTATGGTTTTCTCCACTTTGTATGCATGTTGCTACTCCTCCTCTCGCTTCCTACTTTCCTATCATTTCTGAAAATTGTATATCCATTTATTACAAAATCTAGTTTGTGTATTAACCATGTCTCTTGTATAACATGTGGCTTGTCCTGTAACAAGCCACATCTAAAACATACTTTTTATATTATTTCCCATTAGCTATTAAACTCCTTGCATCCCATTGAAGGACAATTAAGACCACGAGGACAAATCACTGCATGGTTGAGATGGAAAACTAATATTTCAATATACTAGTGTTTGTTTCACAGATTCCCAATGCAGATCCCTAACGCCAAGATCCCTCTCAGCTACTTTCACAATTATGTTTGATTTTCTTTTTCTTCCATCTGTGCTATGCAATTACAACATCCACCATTAATAATAGGCTACAAGGGCTGGTTTGTTTGCAGCTATTCTTGACGACTTCAGCATATGTAATACCTTGGTTGATCTTCATTTGCTGCACACCTGCCACATCTTTGCTTGAACCTGCACAGTGCTGCAACGTGTCCACACTTTTGACATTTGAAACATCTGAGTGGTGTGTGGTATATATGATCTGACAGCATCACCTGTTTCAACCAGTTCAATGGAACACTTTCTAATACCTTTTTAATACCACTTAGAAAACAATTGAATACCAATTTCAACAGTGTATAGGTAGCCTGAATGACAGTCCTCAACCTGGAATTGTTGTATAACCATATACATTTATTTGTTTATTGGTTCAAAACAGCTCAGGCATGTCACAAGAGGCAAATCATTATCTATTTCCCATAAAATACATCAAAGTTTGATTTATTCATTTGATATTTATTATTTTTCCTCTCAGGAACTGTCACAAAAAAATAATAATAATTGTAATGCCTTTTAAGGCCTTTCATTGATATTCATTTAATTTAAGACTTTTGAATACTTTTCATATCTTGGCGGGTAGGCCTACCCTATCAAAGCTCATGTAGGCCTACACACACTGCTGCTTTATCAGTCAAAGTGGGCCTGTTCATAGAGATCACCTTTGGGAGTCAGTTGTTTGTCTTCATTTCACTTCAGACTTCACATGTTTGTGTGCAATATAGTTATAACAGATTGACACGAGTTGAAGTAGGGACTCTCTCAGCATACGTCGTGGGGCACATAGAATCAAAAATTGTTTTACGACCTTGATTTCACAATGCACAGATATTAAATATACATGCAAAATAAAATGAATAGCTACATGGGTGCGATGGTAAAATAAGGAGACAACCACATGGTCAACCACATAGCACACCAAAATGCATGATCCTGGCATGAAGCGTATGTTTAGGTGAACAGACTGAATAGTCACATCACACAAAAAAGGGAAGAGGATTTGCATATATTTTACAAAAATACAGTGAAGTTATCATGGCCATGGACCACGGGGGAGTGATGAGGCTCCCTCACTCCGGCCCACCAGGCGGCGCCTCTAAATGTACAGCAGAAAAAAAAGATGATATCCTTCCGACAATCTGAAGACAATATAGTCCCACATTACAGTACGCAATGTAAATGTCCTTTCTATTTTTATTACATTCGCAATTAAAAAGTACCAACAACTACAACACCTCAACAGCATCATTGTGTTTGGGTTATTTAAAAACAGATGTTTGGTTGAGATGACTACTTTAAAGAGATTTTTTTTTTGTGGTCAGCGCGGACGGGTTTTTGTGAAATAGTCGGTGTGACGCGGTTTCCGCCCTCTTCGGTCCTTTTCCTCCGCTGAAAGGTAACGTGGTCGCGTCGTGTTTCACGGGCTAACCGTCAAAAGTGTGCTTTGCGTCGTGTTTTCCACCTAATTCCCCGATAAACGTAAGACCATTGCTGGCTGTGTGTATTGGTATTACCTTCACGGTGTGCCGTGAAAGCCGCTAACGTAATGTATAACGGTTTTTCCTTGACGAGTTAGCGGCGTTAGCCGCATTAGCCGCGTCGTGGCGTTAGCATGGAGTACAAGCTAGGCGGCGAGTGAGGCTAGCACTGTCCTCATAAGTGATTGATTCTTCATAAAGGAGATGTCTTTGTACAATTATGGCCATAGATGATGCGTTGTCTATGTTTTAAGTAACCTGTCTGTTTCCACGGCCTGGGATAACTGCTATTGCTATCTTGTAGTGTTCGTAGACCGGCTGACAACACATGGGCCTGTCAACCTGGGTGTCTGGGCTTGGTATTTATAACTTCAACTGAGGCTGAACTCATTCATTCCTGTGCAGGTTCGCCATGTCTTCTCACCTGCAGTGGATGATCATCAGGAACTGCTCCAGTTTCCTCATCAAGAGGAACGGGCAGACCTACAGCACTGTAAGTACAGTCGCCTGCCAACGGTCTGCCTGCTGTTAGACCTGTAGTCCTAGTGAGCTACGAGGAGATGATCCCATGGCGGATATTCAGCCATACACGACCTTTACTTGTGGATCTGTGTTGACTTGTGGTGAATCTGTCGTTGTGCTGCGTGTGTGCAACAGGAGCCCAACAACCTGAAGTCCAAGAACTCGTTCCGCTTCAATGGCCTGGTGCACAGGAAGACTGTGGGAGTGCAGCCCGCTGCTGACGGCAAGGGCATTGTTGTTGTGCTGAAGAAGCGTGCAGGTAAAGTTTAGTTGTTTCTTGTTTTTTTTGTACTTGAGGGCATGTGTTCATGTCCTTGATGCCACTGACATTTTATGAATGGCTGCCAGAAATCTATAAATGAAATTGATGAGTTTCAAAAGATTGATATCGTACAGACATCGATGTGAAGAGTTCAGGTGTGGGTAAATGCTGTGCTTTGTGAATTGCTGTTAACCAATGCAATTTGGTAACTGTAACTTGTCCAGTGGTGCTTTTATGGTTGTCCAAAAGCACACTACAAGTTTTCCAGTTTTTATTTATTTTATGCATCGGACTTAAAAAGTAAACACTTGCAAATGCATAGTTTTTATCCTGTACGCTCACTAAGCCTAACCCAACACCCCTGACCATTGTTGTGATGGAAATATACAACTTGCGTTCAGTTATCTACTGCCTATTTGGATAGTTTAGATTAGTTAAATTAGTCTGATATGATTTGGGATAACTTTGGCATTGAAGTGATGCATCTATCTAGCAGATTGTGAACATCTTGTCCGTATATTCAATTTGCTCTCTATATGGACCATGTCTACAATTAACTATCAGGAGTATAAGCGTACTTATTGGTACTTTTTTGTAGAGGTGAGGGAATTCATTTTTTTATAAAATAAAAATTAGTGTGGAGATGTTTTGTATTGTACATGACATTTTGACTAGGCACAACGTATAAATCGTTATGGTTACATTTGTTAGCATGGAGACAGTGATGCACAGTTCTTTCCACTGGGGCTCACAAGGGCTTTTATTAGCCTAATCCTCCTGATGATTGCCTCTCTTTGTTGACACTGCGACACTTACTTTCCATATAACAGGTCAGCGCAAGCCTGTGAGCACATACGAGAAGATCACCATCAACAAGAACTCTCGTGCCACCCTGAGCAGCGTCAGGCACATCATCGGCAAGAACAACTACAGGAGGGACCTGCGCATGGTGAGCACTCCCCACTGGGCTGAAATGAGGACATGGGGGGTTTGATAGATTTGGCTGTTGTCTTTGCGGTAGTACATCGTCATATTGTGATGTATTTTAGTAACATAGGTGATATGTAGACGTTCTTTTGAGACTTTTTTTGCATGAAATTATGCCAATGGAGTTAACCTATAGAAACTATCAGTAAATTAATATTTAACATTTGTAATAGAAACCAGTGACTTGCAGTGAGTGAAGATGCATGTCATTAAAGAGCGAGTGTGTATGTTTGTGTTCTTAAAACTGTTTTGTTTTTGTATTTTCCCAGGCTGCTCTGCGTCGTGCCAGTGCTATCCTGAAGAGTCAGAAGCCGGTTGTGGTTAAGAAGAAGCGCACCAGGGCTGCCAAGACCGCATAAAAAGTTTCATAATTCAGAAATAAAACCTTTTTTGTTTTGAAAAACCTTGCATTGTGTTAATTGTCTTGTGATAAAATGTTGACGGATTAGGAGTTTCACATTGAGGTTTATATACAAACACCATTGCAATATTTGAATTGTTTATTATGTTAGGTTAGCGTCTTACAATATTATGTCTTGAAACTGAAAGGTTGCACTGCCATACGGTTACAAGACGATTCTAATTTATCAATGCTTATAAATGTTGCAAAATTTGCTACATTTTGTCCACAATCACTTAAGCCTTGTGCATTATCCAAAATAGAAACTCCTGAGAAAGCAAGATTGTAGTGATTTCTAAACCCTGCTACTCCAACATGATTCATTTAAATGATTCCAGAGATGTAACCGTTCAGTGTCCTCATAGTGTTCAGTGTCACAGCTGCTCTGTTTCAGAAGGGCAGTGGGCCGTTCTCACCGGGTGTCATGCATCACTGATGTAGTCTGTCTCTGTGCCTGGGCACGGGCAGATGAAACTAGTGAAGATAAGTCTTGCATAAAAAGAGCAGACAGATAATTAGTGTTATGAGCGACACCTCTCCCTACCTTTATGATTGTTTGCCTTCTGTAAAATAGTTGACTGATCTTTTGATTGTGCACGCAATCTATAAATATGTATCTACAAACTATAAATATGGATAGGTCTTTCTTAGATCTGTCCTCTTGGTGGGGTTGATCATTTCCCTTGTGACGACCCTCCTGCTCTGGCTGCTGGTTCTCCTGTGTGTCTATTTTTGCAGGAAGCCAGTGGGCGGAGCCCAGGCGGCGTCAGCTGATGTGGTGCACCTGTGCAGGTGGGGCCAAAGGCTTTATAAGGTTTCCCACATCAGCCATGCGCTCCTCCCACAGGCTGGTTTGGTGCCTAATGGTTTTGGTTGTGCCTTATTAACTTAATCTTATGTTGAGTTCTATGTGCACACTTTCCACTCATCCATACGCTACACTCACCACTGATTATACAGATTACATGTTATATTCTTATATAGTCTTATTTATACTTTATCCTTTAATCATGTGTGGACTCATGTCTTGTTGCGCGTGTTGGGCTCACTGGGCCTGGTGGTCACACCCTCCCCATGACCCCATCAGCTCCAACTAATTAAATACAGAATGTGTCCCCATGGATTACCTATATGACAATGTTCCCCAGCCGTGCCCTGCGCTGCAATAAATCAATAGGAATCGGAGGGCTGAGTGTTGACGGATTGATGCTTGATTTTTCATTTAATTTGTATGCAACTAAATTAAATATGGATCATCATCAAACTAAGTAAGGCAAAGCGTCAGTTTGGGGTCACAAACTGACCAGTGGTGAAGAAACCTTTAATGGATTTATTTCAGAGTAGCCCACTGGCAGCTTTCCATGTCCAGCTTTGGTAGGAAAAAAAAAACCGATGCTACTCTTCCCCGAGAGTTAAGCCGATGAGCCCATCGTTGCTATGCCGATTCACAGGGCTCTTTCTCTCAGTTCACCTTCCTGGAAGAGATAGTTATGTCTTAGTGAAGATGTGTACTTTTTTCACCCTATTGGATCTTCAATGCTGTGATCGCCATGGCAGGATTTAGGCCGGTGTTGTTGTTTTTCCCTCTGGTTCTGCTGGTGCAACAAAGTTGTAGTTTTGAACTGCAGGATACCATCCACGCCCTGATAGAAGAGAACATCCACCTCCACGACCAGCTGGAGAACCTCACCCAAGCCCTCAGAGAGCTCAAGAGGATGCTGTGGCACCACTCCAATGGTAACGTATTTGGGACCATCAGTATATTCATTATCAGTAGTAGACATCCAGTTGAAATTGTAAACACATAAAATGCAAGGATTTGTTTTTATCCAGTTAATGCTTGCTTTTTCAGCCAGCATTTAGTTGTACAGCTGTGCTCAAGATGAACATATTTAGTTTGACATTGAGTAATACATTTTGAATGAAACTTGTCAATGGTTCAAAAGGATTGGCTGTGACAAGGTCAAAGCTGCCAGTTTTGTTTTTTTCTTTATTTCTTCATTTCCTGTTTGTGTTGCATATCTAAATCCTTTCCGTTTGAGTCTGCCCATTATTAAGATTATTTACTTCATCCCTTTAGTCCAACATACTACTTCTCCATAAAGTAACTGTCTTTAATTATAACTCTGGATTGTATTGTTAATCAAGCTGGATTGGTGCTTTTCAACCAGATGAAAGTCACCCTAACGACCACCATGGCGACCACCATAATGAGGATGCTCGGCATATGTGGAATGATTGGTCAGCACATGGTGAGTATTGCTTTTGCCCGTCTACCACAAGCTCACATGCCATTTATTAACAAAGATTCAGTAAACAAATATCATATAAATGCATGTAAACTCACTGAACACAATAGAAAGTAGTGTCGATATCACCATTAGCTGACACCGATTACAGCTCCGCCTCCATACAGAGTACACTTTGGGTCACTGTGGCATTGCAGCCAGAGGGAGAAGTTGTTTCACTGTTGTTTTTTTCTACCTCAATGGTCCACATTGTGGCACCTCAGTGGTTTGCATGGTTGTTTTGTATTCAAATGTAGGTATTGACAAGTTGGCATAATCATCTGGTACCATTCCTCCACTTCTTCACCCCTGTGAAGAGTGCAAACTGTGAAGGATCAGTGTGTTTCAAGTTCTCCATGAGAACTTTAACTCCATGATGGTTTATTTTTCCAAATGATGATTTTTCCTTCTTCTGTCTCCCCTCTCTGACAGGCATCAGTGCAGAAACCCATCTCCTCTTGGAGCATGCTCTGTGTGGACACGACCCAAACAACTCTGGAAGCTTGCATGTCCAGACACCCTTCCTGCTGCTCCTCTTGGCCCTACTATACGTTACCCTGCTGCTGTCTGGCTCCATTTAGGCTACATTAGCCTGCTTCATATATATATATATATATTGACTATATGTCACCTTCATCTTGCTGAAATGATGTTGGCAGCCTTTAAAGCTGTGAGTGTCTGATGGGAGTATATAGATATATACATTGGTATGTTTTTTTTAATCCTTTCATTCATGTTAGCACCCATCCAGTACATTTGTTTTTTTTTTTTTGTTGTGAAGTAGTTATTGATTGATCTAGATTGGACAAACTGACTCCATGTGATGTGCGAGAAAAAAAAATCAATGGGAAATCTAGTGTGGTGGAACGGCCTGTTGATCTGTCTGTTTTACCCTTCTCTCCCTTTAAAATATTTTCCCGTAAATCTCTCATATTTTTCTTATGAAAGTTTTCTAAGAATATAAATAATTTAATATTCTTAGAAAAGAATATTTCTTAAGTGACTACCTAATTGTAGTCACTTAATGTGGGAACAAGTTAACCCAATCCTTGTGGCACTGATATTAAAGCAAGTGGTGATTTTAGGATTGAGCTGTGTGTGCCCTTGTCTAAATGGGAGGGGTATGTGGACAGTGGTAGAGGTGGCGTGTGGCTCTGGGCGGAGCGCCGGAAAATTTCCCATACTTTCAAATCCCAATGTTGACGGATATTGTTGTTGTGTCACAGTACTTAGGCAGTGCAAAACCAGAGGCGTGGGTGTCATTGTGGCATATTGTCTCATTGATCTGCCATTATCTTAAGTTTAGAGCGCTAAGTTAATGTGTAAAATATGGGCTCGTAATGTTGATAGAACTTTGTATGTAACGTTTCACTGCATTCCATCAATTTGATGCTCATGCATGACTCATTCAACCCAGGGATTATTTCCTTCATCAATTAGGTCTTTGGAGAACATGGGAGGTTGCAGTGAAAAAGTTAGTGCCGGTCTGACTTTGGATGACCGTTACAAAGACTTATTAAGCAGTCTGTAATTGGTCTTTTCAAATATATTTAAAAACACGTAAATGTAAAAAAAAGAGATGCCAGATGACCATATCCAAATAAATTCTTTATTTTTTCTATTATAACAAGTTTGAAATGGTCAAACATAAAACGTATAAAACTACATAAAGTCAAATGCGGCCGGAAGGATTTATACATGAAAACAGTGAAACAAAACTGACATGCACATAAAACTAAAACACAAAACAGAAATAAATAAAGATAAAACGCTATAGCCCATGGAACCTATGTAGCACCTGCATAATCCATATTTGCATGACAAGAGCTCCTTGTTTTGAGGTCAATATTAACTCGTTATATATTAAAGTTGTTTACAGTGGAATGAATATGACAATGATTTTAGTGTCCCTCATTCGTTTTGTGTCCCAATTCACTTCCCTTAGGCCCATCGCCTTCGCCACCCGAGCTCAAACATCACTATTGGTCTCCATAAACATTGAAAAGGGCCCATGCTAAACTATCCATGTGTATACGTCATGTGGGTGTGGTGTGTGAATGAGATAGAAGGGGGACTCTAGTCTATATCCAGGTCGGAGTCGTCGTCATCGTCGCCACGAAGGTGCTGCACAATGGCGCCGTTGCGGATGGTCTTTGGCACGGCGGCGGCGGCCTTGTCCGGCAGCATGCCGTACTCCTGCAGCAGCGCCTCCACGTCCACCGCAAAGAAGTCCTCCCCCAGCTGGTCCGTGACCCGCACAAAATTGCCGATCAGGTCGCCGGCCTTATACACCAGCAGCGCAGGCAGGGCGCTGCCCCGGAACAGGGCACTGGTGCTGATGGCCGCGCTGCGCACACTGCAGAACTTCACCAGCGGGTACTCCTGCGCCAGGCACAGCAGGCTGCCGTGCATGGCGCTGCAGCCCGCCACATCCGGCTCGTAGATGTGGATCATCACCAGCGTGCTCTTGTCTTCCTTGTCCAGGGCCTCCAGGAAGTCCTCACCGCTTGCCAGCTCGAAGACCTGCGCAAAGCGCTTGCCACGGCACAGCTGCCGGCGCATTTGCTCGATGCGCTGCATGCGGTAATGCTGCAGGAAGTCCTCGTCGTCCTCCTGCTCCTGCAGCATGTTGTACTCCTGCATGGTCATCTGGGCAGAAGAAACAGATGTGTGCATTTTCACGGACACAAATGGCGGAAGATCGTGACGTGACACATATTAGTGATTGGGGGTCTTTACGACTGATTAACCAGAAGTTTTGCGAACAACTAGGACTAGTCTAAAAAAAACAAACACAAAAAAAATGAGAGAGAGAGAGAGAGATCTGTCAAAACTGAGCACGTTACAATCCAAGAGGAAGAGAAAATAGTGTGTATGCTTAATCTAATATTTTTATAAACAAAGCTAGGGCTGGGGTTAGCAATATAGCGATATTTTGATATCAGACTAGATATTATCTTAGATTTTAGATATTGTGATATTGTATACATTTTGTCTTCCTGGTTTTAAAGCAGAAATTTGTAAACTACTAACTAACTAAATTGTATTGTAACCATTGTAAACTACTAAAATAGGCTTTACTATGTGGTTATTTTATTTACAGAATTACCAGAAAACACGCTATATCGTGATCGTTATCAAAAAAAAGAATCAGAATAGAAGATTTTGGCCATATCTCCCAGCCCTAAACTAATCCATAATCTTGTTTTAAATGCAGGTGAAAGGCGACTTTTTGCGACGTGCATCACTGCATTCGGGTCTCCAGTAGCCAATGTGTTCCACATCGCTCCCTGCACCAGTTGACCTGTCAGCTTATACTGAATGATGGTCCTTGACCACAAACTGCAGGCCACGTATGTTTCCACATGAACATAGGAGAAAATCCAACCCTTATCACTTACTTTCCCCTTGATTTTGTCCTCAAGCTCCTTCTGCTTCTCCTTGTCGTTCTCCAGGTCGAGATCCGAGCGGCAGGTCATGGACAGCTTCTTGATCAGCCTCTCCATCTCATTCTTCTGCTCCTGCCTCTGCTCCACCTCCAGCTGCTTGTATTTCCTCCAATCATTGATCACCCCCTTGGGGCCTGGGGAACAGATTGTGTCTCATTAGTTACTTGGTATACAACTATCAACAGAATATATGATACTATATTGTATTCACAGATCATGATAATCTGTGATCATCACTGATATTGCACTATTGATATTGCAACACATTATAAATCAACAACTTTATATCATTATGGGGGTAGGAAAGTCAAGCAGTTAGGGTATTTAGACTCCCAGCTGAATAGTTCCTGGTTTGAAACCCAATGCCCGCAGTCTACCTGTAGGCATCCCTGAGCAAGACGCCCTAACCCTTACCTGCTCATTAATGATGTGCATCTTTAAAAAAAAGCGCCTGCTAAATGACTCAATAGTCAAAAGGTATATTACAATCGCAGTGAGAAACGGGGAGACATTATTATTCACCTGTGTTGACGGCACTCCCATCTGCGCTGTAGTCTATCTCTGGCTCCAGCACATCTGGGTTACGGATAGTCTTGGCCTCCCCATCCTCGTCCTCATTGTCGCTGCCCTCGTCTTCGCTGCTGCTGTAGTAGTACTGTAGCTTCTCCCCCAGGATCTTATCGTCCAGCGTCGTCATGGCTACCACTCAACTGTCACGGTGAAGAGGTTGAAATTGGGACATTAAGGATACTTACTATACAACTTTAAAACTTCAGTGTAAGCTTGATATTTAAATGTTGGATGTGTTGTTACCATTTGAATAACTACTAAATACATCACTCTTCCTCTTGTAGCATAATGATTCATTTATCAGATTACTGGCATACTAAGTAACATGGACAGCCTGCATGTAAACACAGCATATGGAGGTATGTCACATGAAATGGCTTAACAAAGAGATTGCAGACTTGTAAATAGGTCGGGCTGCACAATGGCTGACCCAATATCCCGGAGCAACAGCCTTAAAATGATCAGTGACAAAAACAAGTGATCTGAACACACGAGCATTAACAGCTTTAGATCAGATCGGTTAGGGAAGGCCGAGAGTTGGAGACTCATTTTAGTCCCATTTAAAACAGCCAAATAATTATAGCTAGGTGCTGTTCGCAACAGCTTGACGTTTCAAGTAGAAATGTGTCTGCAAGCAAATACAAACAACGCATTTGTGTAAGTAGGTCAGCAGCTCAGGGCAGCTGATGTCTCCTGGCTGCTAAGCCAGCGCAGCTTCCCCTCTGCGTGCACTAGATACGACGGCTAGCTGCTAGTGCTAACTGTCTGTCAACGCCTGTACTGCTTAAAACATACAGCAATTTGTGCAATAAGTTCAACTGTGATCATTAACGATTCTTCTGTCAAATCTGTCATATTATGTTATTTTTTGTTAGTTCTCATTTACCTTGAATTTAACGATGTGGGACGGAACTGAAGCGGCAGCTCAACAAATCCAATCCTATCTGCTGGAGGATTAAACCACTTCCTGGTCGGGCAACAAAATGGTCGCACGCATATGACGCGCAGAGAAAGGACACGCCCCCAAAGCCCACTAAGCGACAACAGTATTTTTATGTGAGGAAAAACATACATCGTCATTTAAAAAAAAAAACATGTCACTTACAAATACGTCCCGTTGTATTTTCACCGATTTTCACCCTTGAAAATTATAATTGAGACGTTTTCTACTTTCTCCGCCAGGTGGCAGTAGCCCATCGATTTAGGTAAAACTTTATTATTGAAGTAGATATTGTACAACAAAATATGGCAATTAATTGATCATCATTAGAAGGCACACACATACAGATGTAATATAACACAAAAACATAGCATACTATATAATAACACAAGACAAGAAAATAAATAAAAAATAATGTTCAGTAGTTATACAATCAGTGCTAGTCCTCATAAAACACACAAACAAGGGCTGTGCGGTGATACATATCTCTCTCCTCCTCCTCCTCCTCCTCCTCCTCCCACAGGGCTGGGTACCAACTTGATGTCGTCTTCACAAGGTCCTGAGGTACCTCACCGCTCTCCGTCTCCCAGCTCCCTGTGTCTGACCACCACTTTGTCTCCTTCTCCATCCCCCCTGCCCCTCACACCATCACATTTAAATACTTCATCTCACTGTCATTTGTGGAGAGTAAATGGCCCAGGAAGTCTATTCAATATTTGTCCAAATATAATATTGTATAATTGTGCTCTTGTATACATAGCATTTTTACCTTAATATTCCTCTCTTTGTAACTGTCATAACCCTTTGGAAAGACAATGTTATTGTTTTTCCTCTATTTAATGTGTTCACTTTGCATAATACAAAAACAAGTCTGCCATATCAGACTATAAAATAACATGGGATGTATTTTATTTTATTACAAGGTTAACTTCACCTCTGGTGTCCTCATGCCCGAGTGAAATAGGCCTACTTTGAATTTTAATTTAGATACCGAGTCTACAGCCAGTTTTGACCAGTTGCACTAGTAGCTTGAAAGCTGTTGTCAGTGCAGAGGTGAATCAGTGTCCGGGGGGCTGTCCTCTCAGGCCTCGGTCTGACCAGTCTAGTTTTTATGGTAATTCCCAGAAACTGGAGTCCACTTTACTTCCTCCCCCTGGAAGGTGACGAGGGTCGTCTACCCGTTCTAAGCTACAACTAGATCCAGTAGACTGAACCAAAGCCTGAGGTGTAGCGGGTGAACAGTAATGGCGACATTCGTTCCCTGGGTCCAACACCGGCCTGCAAGCAGACACGCTGCGGCCTGCCAATGTGGTGGTCAACCATCCAGTCCAGCGGGATCACGCAGAACTTAAGATACACGTAGGTACAGATTGAAGTTTAAGATTTGAAAACAGTTCTTTGCTTACCCATCAACCGAGCTCAGACAAACTGCCGAAGCAAGCTATGCCCAACACTAAATACTCATTTAAAAAAAAAAAGAAAAAAAAAAGTCTGTTATCCCTGCCATGTTGAACTTAGACTGTACAACTGGTTTTCATTTAATTTTATTGCATACAATTTCACTTCTCGGTGGGTGCCATATAAAACAGGTACTGGTATTTATAGGGTAAATATTTTGAAAAATGGCTTCATATTCACAAATCCGTTGTAAACCTGTTAACTATTGAGTTTGAAAACAAATACTGTTCATCTTTAACATAGGTTGATGGTACAAATGCAAACAAATTATAGAGGAGTCCACATCTATTTAACATCACGTTTATTTAACGAAAAGTGTGTATTTTTAGGATGAGCTGGAGGCGGCCACTGCAGCACGTCTGGGTTTAGGAGTGGTACCCTCACGGAATCCATTCCTGGAGAGAAATTAAAAGACGTTTTAAAGGCGCCATTGAGTCAACGGTACTTCTACTTCAACACAGGAGAAATGGACAATGCAATGCAGCTTCAAAACATTGAAGCTGCATTAGACAAATTGCCTTCCTACAAGTAGTGAAACGCAGTTGTTCGTTCTACAATGTACATACAACTTGCCTCGGGTTCTGTAACAATCCTTTGACTCAGTATCCAACATGACTTGTAACATTTTTTTCTACATTTCTTGATACTAGGATGGGATGATATACTACTTTATCACAGATCGTGATAACACTCACAATAAGACGATCGTGAATTTCCTTTATTGTCATTATCGTGAATTTCCTCACGAATGACTTGAAAACGCTTTAAAAAGCAACACATGCAGTCAATTTCCTGATTTATTTTGAATTTGCCACAAGACAGAGCCTGCATCTTTCCAGTCATTCCTGAATCCTAAGCCTGTCACCGTGGCTGAAGGCTCAGAGGCTGCTTGCCCGTTTGTTTTTCACTGAAAAGGATGTTCACTAAAATATGTTCTGTGCAATACAAATATTTGGTTTGTTCACAAAATGTGAAGGTAAGGCAATTCCAGTATGTTTTAAGAGTTTCAAGCATATTTTGATGATTATCGTGAATCGCAATCATTTTGACCAAGATATTGACATGACATCCCATGCCTAACTGCTACTGATTCAACCAACATGCCTGATACAGAACTACATCACTTGTGTAAGCGGTGTCATTTTTACACTTCACATTACACTTCACATTAGATCACCAACCAAAATGGGATCCCGGTCAGATTTAATGTGGCCATTGTAAGGTCTATGACAAGTCTATAAACAACTAGTTGGATCACAAGTAATACACCTGGTTGTAATGAGCCAAGTCAAAGCTTGCCTCAGTGAAACATTGATATCACATGGATTTCATTTGTTCAGACATTTTATTTCAACATCATTGGCAAGCAGTGACCGGCATAAAAACTTATGTCTTAGATGTGTAAAAGTGACCATGACACAAAGTACTCCCTGATAAGGTCTTACTGTTAAATTTGTGCAATGAGAAGTGCATTTAATTCTGTCCTTGTATGCCAGTTCTACAGGCAAATCCTATTTCCGCTGAACCAAGTCATGAAGTCAAACTAACAAAGTTAAAAACCCAGAAACGGGCAGCATGCATAAACACTACAACCGCCCCCCCAAAGGACACCAGCGGACCGTTTCACAGAGACACTGAAGTGCAGGAGCTTACCTGAATCTGCGGTAGACAACCTTCATGTGCCTCAGACGACCGGTGCCGGTGGTGTTCCTCCTCTTGGCCTTAGCGCTCCAGTTATCTATGGGGGGAG
>OMOS01072427.1:10505-23641 GCA_900312545.1 Merluccius merluccius | reverse complement strand
GAGACGGTGAGAACTGGGGTTCCACCAAGTGTTAATAACTACCTGTATGAGGTCATATCTACCTGTATGAGGTCATATCTACCTGTATGAAGTCATATCTACCTGTATGAGGTTACATCAGGTTATATCTACCTGTATGAGTTTATATCTACCTGTATGAGGTCATATCTACATGTATGAGGTCACCTGTATGAGGTCATATCTACCTGTATGAGGTTACATCAGGTTATATCTACCTGTATGAGTTTATATCTACCTGTATGAGGTCATAACTACCTGTATGAGGTCATATCTACCTGTATGAGGTCATATCTACCTGTATGAGGTCATATCTACCTGTATGAGGTCATATCTACCTGTATGAGGTCATATCTACCTGTATGAAGTCATATCTACCTGTATGAGGTTACATCAGGTTATATCTACCTGTATGAGTTTATATCTACCTGTATGAGGTCATAACTACCTGTATGAGGTCATATCTACCTGTATGAGGTCATATCTACCATGTATGAGGTCATAACTACCTGTATGAGGTCATATCTACCTGTATGAGGTTACATCAGGTTATATCTACCTGTATGAGTTTATATCTACGTGTATGAGGTAATAAGTAACTGGGTAGAATTGTATCTACCCAGGTGGGGTGGTATGTACCTGGGTGGGGGGGTGCTGGGTGGCGAGGCCTCGAAGGAGTCGCAGGATGAAAGGCAGCGCTGGTCTGGAGAGGAACTTTTTCCACACGTCAGCATCCAGACTTCACACAAAACACACAAACACAGTGGTGAGGGACTAACAGAGAATATCTCTAGCCAACGATGTGTTCCAGTGTATAGAAATGTGTAGAAATGTGTCAATGGAGTACAGTAGATTGACACAGTATTGAGTCATGCATAAATGACAAATCACAGCTTGAGACGTTGCCCCCAAATAGGCAAACCAAAAATATCTCATTTTAGTGCAAGAAGGAAACAACCAACCATACATTTGCATTTAAAGGGCCCCTGTTTTACCACCAGGTGTGAGTGTGATTAGCCATTACAAGCCATTTCAAAATTGTGTTGTGTGTATTGAGTGTCCACCCAGATGTATGATGGATAGAGCAGCCTACCAGTTGGTACAGTCCACTTGGAAGGCTGGTAGACTGACCTAGTCATCACACATCTGGATGGACACTCGGCCACTTGTGATGTCACTAGAGGGTAGTGACATCTCAATTCTGTAAACGGCTTGTAATGGCTAACCACACTCACACCTGGTGGTACAACAGGGGCCCTTTAAAACAAACAACATGGGGGAGGCAGAGCTCCACATACTTTTTGGCATTAGGGATATGTTTCTTCATGTAGTCCAGGGCACTTTGGGTGATGCCCTTCTGGAGGATGAGATCTTTCAGCTGATGGCCGTTGCTGTTGTTTTTGATTCCGGCGGCGATTTTGCAGAAGCAGTCTAGGAAGACCTTGTCGTCTGCACTGTGCTCTTCGTCGTACCTGGAGAGAGAGAGAAAGCGGGATTTGAATAAAAAGGGACATGCTTACTTGTCAGGGTGACTCAAAAATGCGAGGATGAGATAAATAAAACGGAGGTCAGTGTTACGATAAGGTTAAAGTGCTGTACTTGTCAAAGCTGCAGCAGGGCTTGAAGCGCTCCACCAGAATGCGCATCTTCTCCAGCTCCCCGAAGGACAGGTAGGGGATAATGCGGAGCAGGCCCTGCAGGACGCTGGGGTTGGAGCGCACGAAGGGAGTGTTGATCTGGTCCAGCAGCATCACCAGCTGGTCCTTGTCCCCCGTTAGCAGCAGGTTGCTCTGGGAGAGGAGGAAGACGACCCATAAATCTCACCTGTAGTGTTTTCTATTTTTACTACCGTCCATTCTGTACGTACCTCACCTATAGTGTATGTATATTTATACCACTGACTATACTGTACATATATTGTCCATAGTGTATTTATCGTATTCATATTATACCTCCTAACTTATTCTGTATATAACATCTAGTACTAGCATTACTTGTACTGGCTGTTCATACTACATACATCTTATTATATACTCCACTATACATATGTACATACTCTGCACTGTGGGCTGTCAAACTTAATTTCGTTGTCTCTTTACTTATACACTATACTTCATTGTGCAATGATAATAAAGTAATAAAGTCGTACTTCGAGGGAAAGCAGGAGGAGAGCCCCCAACTGCCATTTCAGGACAGTTGATCCCATCCCTAACCTCATCTCATGGAGCCTTACATCCTGAACCAGGATCTTTGTGTACCACATGACCTTTGACCCTCGTCTCTAGAGTGCTCACCTTGTCTTCTGAGATCTCAGCGTTGGCTTCATCCAGGATGATCTCCATGATGCTCAGGACCTGCTCTGCAATGGACGCCCCTCCGCTGTCCTTGCTCTCCTGCTCTGCCACCAAGGCCTGGAGGAGGGGACACAAACCATGACCGTTAGGATTTAGGGGCTGGATATAACAGGACAGACAGCACTGTTTTAGGACTTTCTGCAACCAAATTTAAGATGAAACTTTATTAATATCTGAAGGCAAATTCAGCAGAAAACTTGAAAGGTCAGTGAAAATCAAGAAAAAAAGAAGGGTTAGGGTCAGGGTCTGTTTTGACAGAACAAACAGATATGTATTAAATAATGCAGACCAAAATCATCAATGCATAGTTTGTGATTAAAATGTGTGTCTCTGCTCACCAGGTTGAGAGTTCCCAGCATGACGTTGAGTGTGTTCATTTCTGGTCTGACCAGCTGCTGTCTGTTCACCTTCACCTTCACACAGTAGCTGAACAGCTTCAGCAGAACCTGTGAATGAATGAGACATGAATAAATATAAATCAAGCCAACTGTGATTTGTTTCCATGTTTGTACACGCCACTAGGTTGTAATGTGCGTCCTGGCTTACGGTGAGAAGGTGCCTTCCTTGTTTGAAGTCTTTGATGCCGGACAGCCGGTTCAGCATGCACTCCAGACCCCGACACTGGGCCATCACACCCGCCATCTTGTACACCTCCTCGTCATCCTCCTCTTCGTCTGCAATACCAGAACACATTTTTTAACTTGCATTTCATTCATCATTTGGAACTTGTATGTACCTTGTATGTAAAGTCAACTACGACTAGTTCTACCTGTGGTTGAGTCCAGTAAGGTAAACTATGTGTAGTTTTACCTGTGGTTGAGTCCAGTACTGTAAACTATGTGTAGTTTTACCTGTGGTTGAGTCCAGTGATTCGATGAACTCCTCGGTAGCGTCCCCCAGCAGACCTCTCATGCGGTAGATGATTCTCATTGGTTCACCCTGGCAAGAACAAAAAAAACAAGCACATGTTCACCAAGATATTAATATTTGCATTGCCTACCTTCTACTCTGAAGGTGAGGCACTGGGAAAAGTCCTTTTGACAATTTCACAAAATTAAAAGGACAATACCGGTCTGGGTGATCAAACCATTGCGGCCGTCTCTCCTGGCTTCACGAAAACATCTGTTACCAATATCATTTGTCAAAATGACTTTGCTCAAGCTAAAAGATCTTCAGCAGAATCGGTAGAAGGAAGTAATTTCACCAGATGATATTGGTAACGGTTGTTTGAGTGAAGCCAGGAGAGGCAGTTACGATGGTTTGATCACTCAGACCGGGCCCTTAAATTTAATTACATAATTAATTACATAATGAGACTCACCTCATTGGTAGGGCACCACACCTTCTTGTAGACCTCAGCGACGGACAGATCCAAGCTGATGATCTTGTTGTTCACCAGAAGCTAGGGGGGAAAGACATCCTTGTGAGTTTTTAAACACTGAGTATACTTGTCCAAGTGAATAAGGTCTATAGCAGCCTCTCAAACTTTTTAAAACCTACACCTTTTCTACAGTTCTTGCACTTTCATTCGATTGAATTGAATAAATATTCAATTTGAAAACCTTGCAGTTGTCTGTATAATTTTGCTTTTATAATAAATGCTGTGTGGTTTACTATCACCTCATGTAACCTCACCTTACACATAATACCAACAACAACACTAATAATAATAATGAATAATAATAATAATAATAATACATCATCATCATCAAGAAAAAAGGGCTCTGGTATCGGAATCACTATCTAATATTTAAATGCAGGTATCGGACTACAGGGCCTGGTCACGTGACCGCATGGTGAGGATCTGGCGGCGCTCTGACCTCCATGCCACTGTCGTCCTCCAGCAGGGCCACCAGGTCACAGTCCTGGCAGATCTTGTTCTTGATGTCCCTCATGAGGGGCCTGATGCCCGGTTCGTTGCTGCTGTACGGGTTCCCGGGCATGCGGCCCTGCAGGAAGTCCTCCTGCTGGGGGTCCTTCTCAAGGGTCACGAAGAACTCTGTCACCTCATTCTCCTCCTGGAGGATGCAGAGGGGAGAGACGAGGGTAAGGGGGTGTCAGCCTGGTCACAACGCGACCCAGCTGGGACCCGTGACCAGATGCGAATACTTCCAACTAGGGCTGCAAGGCATCCACTTTATATAATCAATTAATCGTTGAGGTCATTATGGTTTGAGCTTTGTTTTACGTTCATGATTAGGTGTGATCAATGTCTTGATGAGGGGGTGTGTAAAGCGTGTGTGGCGAGGGAAACTCACAGGGTAGATGATGCTGCACAGTCGCTCAAAGATGAACACGGGCGTCCGGTAGTCGTCCAGACTGTAGCGCTTCGCAGTCTCGATGCACACCGCCATGAAGGCCTTGGTTTCACACTCTGTTCCTGTGGACAGCATGATGGACATACATGTGTAAATAGTTGGGGCCCTCACTGGTGAATACCTCTATTTTACCTTTAGAACTGTTTAACAGTTCGGGTTAAGGTTAGTATAAACCTAGACTAAGCCTAAAATGCAATTACTGTAAAATTGGAGGGCAATTGTTGAAGATCAAATCGAGTTGATGTTTGTTTGTCTTATGATCTTGAAGTTGAGTTCATATACAACAGAAGTGGACAGAAACATGGGTGCTAAAATATAACTAAACATCCTGACAGTCAAGTGCGTTTTATTTAATTTCTTAATCAGTCTTAAAGGGTTTCACAGGCCCACATTTTACACCCCTCAACTCCAAGCTCTCTAAAAGAGGAGGAAAAACTCTTCAAATCCAAGGCAAGGAACCTTAAGGAACACAGATGAGAAATCCCTCAGTTGACAGTTGGTTCCTGGAGGAAGGGCTTCACCCACTCACCTGTGGTCATGTCCTCCAGCATCTCCAGTAACATGTCCTGGGTCTCGTCGATGAGCTTGGTGCGCTGGACCACCAGCTTCCTCAGACACAGGTATCCATTGAGCACCGTGCCCACCAGCCGGCTCTTGAAGTGACGCTTGATGGACTCCACCTCCACGAACGACGACAGCAGACCTGGGGGAGTTCACATTGTGTCATGAATTAAATTACGTATAACAAAAGCATTCAACTTTTTATCTCAGCAATTAGTGGTTAAGTGCATACCCGACAACCCTCCCATTTTTCCCGGGATTCTCGCGCATTTTACCCTTCGATTCACGCGAGTGTCGGGATTCTTTGCTTACTCAAAAGTCAAAGAAAATAATGTAATATTGTATTGTGAGGTCCCTGCCCATTCCCGTCCATACTAACCTATAGCAAGACATACCTGTCAAACTCTTCAGGGCGTAGCCTTGCTGCAGGTCAGTGCTCAGCGTCGCTTCTTCCAGAGCCAGCAGGTTGGCGATTTCCTACACAGAGATACAGATAGAGATACTGCTCATGAATAACCGCTTCTATAACACTTGGTATTCTGCCACTTTAGATTACATTAAGAAAATGGAGGCGTCTAAATGCGCTGTTTGCTGCCATTTAAGAGAATATAAATTAAGGACAAACCATTGCAATTCGGATTGCTCAATTGCGTGTAAAAATATATACATGGGTTTAATCACAATCATCACCAATAGTTACACAAGGGTGTTCCTATTGGCAATGTTTTCATGAAGGTATGGACTATGGCATCAACATGGTCATACTAAGAACATGAACACTCACAGTATTGTTAATCACTTGGATTAAAAACATGAACCAACAGGTATATGTATATTTATTCATGGAGCGTCTAGTAACCTTGGTAATGAGGTTGCCAATGTAGGGCAGGACTCCCCGGGCGGCCAGGTACACCTTCCAGTGTGCTGGCTTGATGAGCTTCTGGTACAGACCCAGGTACTCCACAGCACACTCCCCTGCTACACTCAGCTCGTCCAGGTAACTGACAGACACACACACACACACACACAGTATCATAGGTTGTACACAGCAGACAAGCATCGTTACCAAAATGAAACATGTATATTAAACTTTTATCGCTGAATCATGTCGGAAGTACGGCAAAAACATCTTTCTCATCAACAAAAGCTTTAAGTGCAGTCGTTTGTTCTTCTTTTAGAGGAAATATACCATCCGGCCATTTGTTTAATACTGTCGCGATAGCGGATTCAACAGACACATCAGCGGCAGCCATCCTGGTTGTTTACGAAAATGCCTCAACGGCCTGACCCGGGCCAAGTCGGCTGTATATCTGTCTGAACGGGAGGGGGAGGGGTCAGACGTATCTGCCAGAGCAAAAAAAAATATGCGCTGGCAGATTGGTCTGGTTCCCCGGATAGGTCTGGGAGTCCTACCTGGTGAGCAGGTCCAGGACTTGCTGCTTGCGGCTGGGGATGGTGGTGAGGGCCTCCACGATGGTACACGCCGCCTGTCTGGCTGCCTGGGTGGCAGGCGTGAAGAGCACCTTCAACACACACACACACACACACACGTTGTCATTACCAACAGTGCACAGAGCTTAGGAATTATCGTGACCTCAGAATAAGTCAGCTTGACCTCTGTATTTGCAAAAAAAAGTCTTACAAATATTTTACAAAGATTCCCTGTTAAAAGAGAAATCTAACATGAACACTAGCACATTATCTTGTATTCATTTTGTAAAACTTTAGCATCAACAACTTTATCATGGAAAGCTCAATGATGACAACACATATCTGTAATCTTTGTATACAAGACTTGAGAAGAAGTCACAGAAGTCAGTGAGTTGCAAGCGTGGTAAACGGGTGTCACCTGTCGCAGCCAGTTGTTGTGGCTGAGTTTGAGCAGGCGGGGGAACAGGCCCTCGGTCCTGGACCTCATGAACTGCTTCCACTTCCACACGTACTTCTCCAGCAGGTACTGCCTCCGCAGCTCCACCTTACTCTGGGGCTTGGCCACCGTCTCCTGGCCTGCAGGGGAGAAGACACGCCCATCCGTTACATAGTTCAACTGGTTCACATTCTGATCTTGTAGCCCAAATCACTTGAATCGATGAGATTTTAGATTAGAAGTGCTGACAGACATGAGGTATTCGTTGGCAGGCCATTTAAAAGGGTTCTTTATAAGCAGGATAGTCTGTTTCGGGTGCTTGACTCCAAGCCAAAAGGTTCTGGGTTCGAAACCCAATGCTCTTGTTTGGGACAGTCTGCCTACCGGTAGACTGTCTACCTGTAGGCATCCCTGAGCTATAAGCCCAACCCCTCCCTGCTCATGAACGACATTAATGACAAGTGGATAAAATAGACTAAATAGTAAATGTTCAATCCATTGTATTTCAGCGGCTGCTTTTTTCCAGAAAGCTCCACTTACATCGAGCTGGGAGGCACTTCTTCCAGGCTTCGTAAGACGCTTTCGGGTCCTTCTTGAGCCAGAGCTGAGCCTGGGCATGGATTTCATTGCTGTAGGGCTTCACTGTGGTCAGAGACTCGACGGCAGCATCCTATATACACACAATTACAACACCGTTGCGTAAGCATAGAAATATATTGTAGTATTGTACGATATAAAATTCACTGTTTTACATTTAAATGAGTGCGTTTCAATTTAAACTGGAGCCTTTCAAGATTCGAATCTGAATACCAATTCCTTCCTTTCTAGTTTTACTCAGAGTGGTTCATGTGATCGCTCCAGGACCAATGGCTGCGTGGCGTGTACCTTGTTCTTCTTGCTGGTGGGCGCTGGGGGCTTGATGAGCTTCTGCAGGATCCTCAGACACATCAGGGTGATGTTCTCCACCACCACGGGAGTCTTGATGTTCACCGACATGAGGAACAGACTGAGGGCTGGATGGGGAGAGATGGGAAGATCACTTACAAGGATGTTTGCAAGGGCGGAAAAGTGAGATACACATTGTGGTGGGGACCAATCGGGAGTGTGGGGTCCAACCACGTATTCCACATTTTCTGGGATTACAGCTTAAGCCACATAGAGATGCACTTAACCTTTAAATTGTAAAATAACCGGCCGGCGAATGCGCTGCCACTTCATCCGCAAAATCAGATCGCTGGATGTTACATAATAAGTGAAATCTATATATGACCAACGTACCACAACGTAGCCTGAGCTCCCAGCATCCGCCCTCTTTAGAGATGGAGTCTGTCAGCAGCAGCATCTCGTACTGCAGATTACTGACCTGTGAGGGAAGGGAAACCAGGACCGTCACACACAAACACACTGCCTACTTAGCTTCTCTTAAGATAAGATATTACTTTATTTATCCCCAGGGAAATTAATGTGCAGCAGTTGCAGATCAAAGTAGGAAGGTATGTGACTACGGCGGTGCGGTTGGTCAATATCGTACCAGATCGGGATTGGCCCAGTGACCTTTGAGGGCAGACGAAACTTTGGCAATAATGAGGTCGTTCATTTGCTGAGTGGCTTCAGGGTGATCCCTAGAAGAAGAAGAGAAGAAAACAAAATCTTTACTTAATGCGGGTGGAGCCCAGCATATACATAGAGCTAGGTGTTGGAAACAGTCAACATCGCATGATATTAATAATGGTTGAGTAGATCTTGATCTAAAGAGATCAGGTCGCTTAGGTGTGGTCATTTAGTTCAAGGTAGGCTCAAGGTAGGCCCAAGGTAGACTCAAGGTAGGGGCATCTTGCTCAAGGATGCCTACATGTAAACTGCAGACATTGGGGCTCAAACCCAGAACACTTGCTGGTTTGGTTCACTGACTAAGCTGATGTCACTTAATACGTCCTTAACACCCATCCTCACCCTTTTGCCAACTGTACTACAGCACAATGTTTCTATTTAGTTGATAGCCCCAAATGGATGCACTCTACAGCAGGTGCGGTAGACTAACGAGTTGAGGGCTCACCTGGTAAGGAGGCAGACCAGCTGGCGCACCTCCTCCCGCATGGCAGCTGTGCCGCGCCGCAGGTTGTACTCAAACAGCTCCCGGATCAGCCCCTGGAGAACCAGGATCTGCCGGAGGGCGGGGTTGGTGGCGAGTGCACGCAGCAGCGTGATGCAGTGGCCCGTAACGGCCGAGGCGCAGCCATAGCACTTGTTGGAGGAGGTGTGGCCGCAGCCCAGCACGGAGAGGGCGCGGTACTGGCTGGCGGTGAAGGTGGGCTGTTGGCCACCGCTGCTCCGGGACGACTTGGTGGCCGCCTCACGCTGCTGCAGGTCGTACTCAAGGAGCTCCTTGCGAGACGCCAGCACCTTCTGCTCACACACACATACACACGCAGGGGTTCAGGGGGTGAAGGCAGGGTATCTGCAGGTTTCAACCAGTATAAATTAAGACTTTTTAATAGGGATGTCCGATATTGGCTTTTTTACCGATGACCGATAACCGATATTGTTCAACTCTTAATTTCCAATACGGATATCAACAGATACCGATACCGATATATGCGGAAACTTTGAAATAATTCCAAACTTTGAAATAATTCCAAACCACCGACATAACTACAGCTACAACTAGCGTCCCACTACACGGCCGCACACGCCCAGGCTTGTTATTGAGACGGCGCGGCGCGTTTGATGATGTCATCAAACCACGTCCTCACTTGAAACAGATGTCTGAAATTATTTCAAACAAGGTGTTTATTTATTTCACACTGTCTTTGTACTAACAGAAAACGGTCGCTTGCATTCGACTCAGGACAATTAGAGCTTTCCAAAAGGTATAACAGCCATAGGACACTGTAGTCATTTTGAGCTTTTTTAAAAACCGATACCAATATTTTCCGATATTGATTTTTTATGCCAATATCGGCCGATAATATCGGTGGGCCGATAATATCGGACATCCCTACTTTTTAATACTACTTGGAACACAATTTAATACCAATTTCACACTGTATAGGTAAACAACTGTCCTCAACCTGGAATTGCAAAAGTATTTGTATTGTTATTTGTTTGTCAGTATATCTCAGCAGTGCTGCTTGTCTGACAACAAAAGTGAAGTATCCTGCACGCGCATGAAGTGACCATTACCAGTTATCATAATTATCTTTATTATATTAAATTTATTCTCCTGACAGTCATAAAAAACATATGTAAGATCCATGCAAATGATATTCAAGACTAAAAATGTTTATTTGGCTATTTGTAAAAATCTCAAAGGGTTAAAATGTTGTCCTTGCGTTTGGCCGAGGAAAAGGGAACTCTTTACCTGAATGATCTTGGAGAGCTCATCGAAGGACGTCTTGCAGTCTCCGCTGTACTCCTGGGCCAGCTGCTGGATGTAGCGGTTCACGTTGGCCGACGTGGCGCCGAGTCCTCCCACCGCTCCAGAGTCGTCCTGTAGGACATGCAGAGGAAGAGTTGGAGAATAACTGGGAAGCCCCATTTAAATGTAAAAACACGCTGCAGAACTGATGTGTTGCGAGGTGAGTGACCCCAAATGTAATTTGTCTTGGTAAGTGGTTATGAAATACAAAGTTACAAATACAACTGTACCGCAAAACAAATATAAACATACAAATCTATATACATATATAAATAAATATATAAAGATGAGGTAGGACCGTGATGATTAAGGTGACCACCTCCACTTTATTTCACATATAAACATATGAAGATGCCAAGCGTTTGTCTGCCGTCTGTTATTGTAGTGAGAGACTGACCTGAGGTTTTTCTGGCGCCGCCTCATTGACCTTGGACAGGAGGCTCTCTAGCTGGGGCCGGTGGCCCATCAGCTGGTGGTACACCCGGTCCGCCTTGTCCAGCAGAGTGTTGATGTTGGTCACAGCCTGCCAGGAAAGACACGCAGGACACATTCAAGTCCACACATTCCCACAAGTCCACTCATAGACATACTAGGAAGATGACATGGCAATGGGTATCTGGGTTGGGTTTTAGCCCAAGAGAGGTTTCCAATGGTGGGTATTTTGTCCCGAGAGTTGGGTCTTACCTTCTTCCTGTCCTCCTCGTTCTCGATGGGATCAACAGCACAGCAGGGTTTGGCGTACAGCATGAAGTCGAAGCGGGCATATTTGCAGAAACCGCAGGCATTGCACAGGAAGGGGTCCTTCTCATCGTAATTAATGGACCTGATGCAATAGACAATAGGCAATAGATGTTTTATGACAAAATATCTGGTTGACCCAACTCTACTGAGAAAAGCCCCAAGCTGCCATCCGTAATCAGGGAAGCTGACTGTTGATGAATTTAAATCTAAACTCAAAACCTAACTCTTTACGTGGTCATTTAGCTCCTAGGAGTGAGCCTCAGCTCCAGCACTAGCCTACCCCTGCTGCCGACGGGTACTAGACTATGTGTCTGTCCTAGGATGTCGCTGTGATCATGACTGGACGTCCAGCCACTGTACTGGACGGCTACCAGCTGGTCACCAGTCAGCACCTCATCATCATGGACAAATGAATTTCCTATTTTCTCTGTATTTTAAATGCCTGCTGTAATATTATGTGTTTGTCACTTATAGCACCCATTGCACTCCTAACCATCCCTGGAAGGCCGAACTCTGCTGCCTTCTCAAGATTTCTTCCTTAATCCAGGGAGTTTTTTCTTGCCCTTTGGGGGGCTGGGGTTAGGGGAGGCCATAAAATGTGTGGCCTGTGAAGCCCTTTGAGACGGTAACTGTGATTAAAGGGCTATACAAATAAAATTGACTTGACTTTTATTGCAGATAGCGCACATCTTTTTTTAGTGAACATCCTTTTCCGTGAAAAACAAAGTCAGAGTCAGAGCCTTCAGCCACAGTGACAGGCTTAGGATTTTTTAACGACTGGAAAGATGTGGGCTCCCCCTTGTGGCGAATTCAAAATGAATCAGGAAATCAACATAGGGCTGTATGTTGGCGAGCTAGACAGCTTTTTGAAGACACTCATGTGAGGATATTCACGATTATCCTGATTCACGATAATAACAACAATGGAAATTCACCACAATCAACTTAATGTGAGTGTTGTGTATTGCGCTCTGCGTTAAAAAGCTAGCTTATATCATCCCATCCCTAGCTGCAAGTCATCGCTACTGTTCTCCAGGTACACGCAGAGGGGAACATCTGAGGCTCACCTGCACTTGTGGCACTGGTACACGTTCTCGCCACAGTTTCCACACACGCCGGGGTTGGCGGGCACAGAGGCGCTGCAGCGAGGACACTGCAGCGTCTCGGTGGACGCCTGGTAGTTCTCGTAGAAGTCGGAGAACTCGATCATCAGGTTGGACGCCACGATGGGCAGCGGCAGGTCGATCTTCACCTCCGTCTGGCCTGGGGTCAGCTGCACCTTCTTGGCTTTGTGCCAGCGGGCGGGCCTGGGGAGATGAAGGAGAGGAAGAAGGGGGGTTGTTAAATACTACCTGGACTTTAAACTCTTTAGTGTATGTCTTCATTCTACTCAAAGAGAGTGAGATGGTGCTGTAAAATACTGATTTTATAATTAATGGGAATATTTGTTGCTGGAATATTAAATCAAAACATCTACATGGAAGGACAAGTTAAAGGGATGCATAGCTTCAGAGATCAGAAATTAATCACAAGATACTAAATCTTTAATCTTCCTTCCGGATGATCCGGTCGAGTTATGATGAAATATTTATTTCTCAATGCAATCCAAGATAATAAATGTATCACAGAAACGCCGATCCTGTTGTCCTTCCCACTACCTAGCCTGCCTGGCTTCCTGCCTCTTGAAAATTGCTGCAATTGCTCCTCCCCCAGGCATTTCCTATATAAACTTTCCGGTGATAAATATATCAAAGTAATTTCAGGCAATATAATTAATACCAACTCAGAGAGAACAGAGATACATTAGAAATTTATAATAATAATTATAAGATGATAAGATACATATCTAAAATATAAAA
>OMOS01072111.1:4964-16073 GCA_900312545.1 Merluccius merluccius | reverse complement strand
GAAAAAATCAAAATATTAATTAAAGGCCTGATTAAAAAGGTATGTCTTTAACCTTCCTTTAAAAATATCAACAGTCTCTGCAGTCCTGAGGCCCTCTGGCAGGCTGTTCCACAGGTGGGGGCCATAGTGGCTAAATGCCGCCTCACCGTGGGTTTTAGTTCTGGGTTTTGGTATGGATAAAAGGCCGGTGCTGGAGGACCTCAGGGTCCGCGAGGGTTGATATGGTAAAAGCAGGTCAGATAAATAAGAGGGTGCAACGCCGTTAAGACATTTAAAAACAAGTAAAAGAACCTTAATATCGATCCCGAAGCGGACGGGGAGCCAATGCAGCGACTCTAAAACTGGTGTAATGTGCTCCCGCCCTCTGGTCCTCGTCAGCACACGTGCGGCTGAGTTTTGTAGTAATTGAAGATTTAAAAGACTCTTTTTGGGAAGACCAGAGAGCAGGGCATTACTGTAATCTAAGCGACAGGAGATAAAAGCATGCATTAACACCTCCGTACTGGCCTGGGAGAGAAACGGGCGGACTCTGGCTATGTTCTTAAGATGGTAAAAACCTATTTTTGTCATATTAGATGACAAAAACCATCACAATCAGTAAAAAACCATCACAATCAGTAAAAAATCTGGGCGTGATTTTTGATTCTGAGCTGAATTTTATTCCACACATCAAAAATATGACAAAAATAGGTTTTTACCATCTTAAGAACATAGCCAGAGTCCGCCCGTTTCTCTCCCAGGCCAGTACGGACTGCCAGGTTTCCTGTTTCCGCTTTTGTAAGAGCTCATCTATTGGTTGTTGATTGTGTTACGTCACTGCGACTTGCGATAATATCAAACATGTTTCGCAAGCCCAAGACTAGGAAAAGGCTGATCTGAAACAGAGCAGATTACTACCTTAAACTTAACGATCGAGATGACGGGAGCGCGCTGTGACTCCAGTAAAACTCTTAGATTTACCAAAGACTTTCAGTTTTTAGTCTGGGACTGTGAAAATCTTTTGGTGTAAGCCCAGCATTAGTATACTTAGTTTGAGAACGTAGGGTGTTCCGATTATGATCGGGGCAAAAGAAGTGTACTTGAAAGGACCCGTATGTGTACTCAAAACGGCCAAAACACTGAGTGTGCAACGGTGTACACTTTGCTACTCAACGGCAGCCATCTTAGCTACGTAGCGGAAGAGGCAGAGCCAGGCTGAGCCGCACTCAGAGAATGTCTAATGGATTCACGTGTGTTTGGCGGGTGACGCGGCTGCGCAGCTGATGTAATTTCCGTTAAGTGCACCACACAGTATTGCATTTGGAACAGCACAAACATCTGAAAATCTGCGCACCTATTGAGTGTGGATAGTGTACTCATGGAAGTATGGATATCGGAACAGGGCCCCTTTGAGAGAGTTGACAAGCTGCACGTTGCTTGAGGTACTGAGAGTTAGGCTGTTTGGTGGTTGTCTGACGCGCTGTACAAACGAAACATTTGCTAAGAACAAAAAATAAGTTTACGGGTTTTTATTAAAGAAGTAGAACAATGTGCTCCAAGTATGAAAAAGAAATCAATCACAGCGATCAAAAGCAAAAACAGCGGTCAACAAAAAATACGGCCTCCCAGTCACTCACCCTCTCTTTCCTTGTTTACCTGCCACCGGCAGGTGCACTGGTGAATATATTAACTAGGTGTTACCGCCCATATCCCCGTGACCCAATTAAAAATAACAACAACAAAAAATAACCAAATCTAACAACCCAAATAACCCAAATATAAACAATGAAATTCTATTCTGTATACACACCTTCATGGCTCCTACAGTGATAAACACGTTAACGTTGACGGCACTTTCAAGTAGTTTGCAGACCATGGCACTGATGATTTAGCTTAGCCTCGTTCTAGCTAGCTAACCTTTCTTACAGTGACAAGCTTGAGTAGCCTACAGCTAGATATCGGTGAGCAGCTGTTTACAAAGTTGATAAAAAAGAGTAGGCCTACTTACCCTTGCTTTGACGAGAAAGTGTTTCTTCTTGAAGAGACATATTTTCGGGTCAAGGACCCAGCCCGCAACAAAATACCTGTATGCCTCCATGCTCTTAAAAGCTTTAAGCGATGCTCCGGTGTAAGATGATGGATGATGTATGAGTTAAATGTAAATATCATGGAAATGGATGTCGGGCAGTGTGTTGGTGGACAAAATGGATTTAAAAAACTCTCCCGGTACTGTATACGGATCACAGCCAATACATGCTATTTTCGACTCGTATCTCTTCTTTTCCTCGCTGTTTAGATGTGACAGACTCATGTTTAGGCGAGTTGACGTCTCACAGCTGACAGGGAGGGGCACTGGAAGCCGGAGTTCTGAGTGGCTACCAGAGCGGATGACATAACGTCACCTGACTGATATCCATGAATACTACTTCTCTGTGACAGAAGGTAACTTATTAGATATATACCTGGAGAGAGTATAAGAGTTGCAGTTCCACTGTTCTGGACCACATCAGTCCCCAGCGGTCGTGTAACGCGGCCGGATCCATTTGAGGGCCTGGGCCGCGATCCGGTATGCTTGGGGGACGGTAGTGGTGTAAATCGAACTGGGTGCCACGACAATACCCGGTGTCCATTATCCGTAACTATTTTCGCAGGGTCTTTTATTTGTGGACTTAACTTGCGTCTCATATATGGGTCTGTGGTCCATATAAACATTTTTCCACACATAATTTCAACATAAATAGGTTTTATCGGTCTACATAATTTGGTCCCCACCTTACTGTTAGTTTTTTACCATTACAGAGCACTGATACTACATTGAATATCCAGGGCGAGTCTTTGGGGATCTGGGGGACCGGCTGGGGGCACCTTTGTCTTGTCCTTCCACCCAGTCATAACTTTCCCAATGCCGTGGGGGTCATTATGGTTTGTGGTGGGGTGAAGGGTACCCTATCCGTTAGATCTAGCAGTCGCTCAGACCATGTATTGGTGCAAAAATAGGCTCCCGATCCACAACCCTTTTTGGTGTAGCGCCAGTCTTTAGTAGGTTTGTCCAGGGGTATTTCTGCATTTAATAAAACTAATGTGATGTCGCCATTGTCTTCTCATCAGGTCATCTGTCTGGGTCTTGGTCATGTAGTCAGTATGCGTCTTGGTTGTTGTCGTGGGTTTAGGTTCTCCGTGTCATCCTGTTTCTCAGCCATCTTCTCCATTTCTGAGTCTTGGGGGGCTTTGGTGGAAGCTCCCTTGTCGGCTGGGTCTCTATGTGGGGGACACTTCTGATTATGGTTACTGAGGCCCCAATGGATTGAATGCTTCTATGTGGTATTATTACCATCTGCACAGAAAGCTTTGTTCACGGGAGCGTTTTTATGCGGCACTCCCCGCATATCATCGCGTCCACCTCTAGGTGTTCCTGCAGTTTCCACTTCTGATTATGGTTATTGAGGCCCCAATGGATTGAATGCTTCTATGTGGTATTATTACCATCTGCACAGAAAGCTTTGTTCACGGGAGCGTTTTTATGCGGCACTCCCCGCATATCATCGCGTCCACCTCTAGGTGTTCCTGCAGTTTCCATGGGAGGCTTGTCCTATTGGCCAATGTCCCTGGTCTTTGTATCATGCGGGTTCCGGAACACTCTGAATCCCTTCTTATGGTGTGTAGAACCCCGCGGAGGTTGCCGGTTTTCATTGAACATCTGGTCATCTGGCCAACAATGAATGATTGCTTCCTCTAAGCGCGAGACCTCATCTCCTCTTCGGGAAAAAAGGGGAGCAGTGGGCACCGACTCCTCATGGACCATCTCTTTCGGGACATCATAGTGGCTGCTCTCTCCAGTAGCTGCGTCGATTTGGGGTCCTATGTTCTCTTCAGAGAGAGGGGGTAAGACCGGTGCAAAGCCCCGTTGAATCGCCTTACTTCCCATCCCCTTGCTGGTTGCAGATTTCGTAATTTTGTTCGCCCCCATCATTTCCATACACATACGGCAATCCTGGATGTTTTCCCCATCCTACTCGCACCTACACCGGATCTGATTGTAAATCGGGTCAACCAGGCTCCACTGGGTATGGACGATGGTTCACGGGAGCGTTTTTATGCGGCACTCCCCGCATATCATCGCGTCCATCACTTTCACGGGTGCTGCATGTCCCATACGCTTCATTTCTTCATTTTTAGGTTGAAACTCATTGGGTTGGAGCTTCCCTGGACCTCTGAATTGAACCAATAGTGCGGTGCCCTTGCCACAGAGGATACAGGTGGTCTCCATTTTTCTCCAGATAAACATTTCTGGGACTTTGGTTAGGTAACCTTGTTGGGCATAACTTAACTTGGACAGGGCGTTTACAACTAACATTGGCTAATTTAATATAGTCTGGTTGTTCCATTTCATCAACCACTTTGTGGTTATATGGTAGAGGCTTCCTTCTAGCCATCGTGACTCCTAGTCTTCTTTAGTCTGGAATTGGCTCACTCCTTGTATCCCTTTCTTCTGTAGTAAAACCGTGTTGATATCTATCACTTGCTTTACGGTGTCTTGTACTTCATACTTGGGTTTCACAGCTGTCCCGGAGGGATGGTCTCTTGCTTTCACCCAGACTCGCTGTCCGACATGAAATGGGACCTTCTGCTTGGATACTACTGGTATCAGGTCTTGAGTCCTCCCTACCTTGTCAGATGAAAATGGGCATTGGTTCAACTCCAGAAAGGGGGAGGGTCTTTGTACACAATGGTGATCTCTACCAACTTAATGCTCCACTCCTTAGTGTTCTTCTTTTTCCCTATCCATAGTTTTACCAATCCGATGGTACGTTCCACCACCCCGTTGGCTTGTGGGGTGTAGGGGGGTGAGTAGATCCTTGCTACTTCGTGCTGTTGACACCATTGGTCCACTTGGCTGTTGCGAAAATGGGAGCCATTATCGGTCCTTAGTTCCTTGGGAACTCCCATATCGCTACAGACTTGGGTCAGCAGGTCAGCAACTATGCTGTAAATAGCCCGACATGGGATCTACAAGCACTATAATGTACTTTTCACCTTTCTTTCCTCTGATTCCCAGGGCACAGAACTCTTGATGGTAAGGCCATCTACTCGCTGTCCTCTTCGACCGGCGTTGTATTGTCCGCATTTAACACAGTCTCTCAAGACTTGACAAATATTCTTCACAGTGATACAGAGCCTTTGCTCCGCCAATTCCTTCCGTGTCGGTTTGGCTCCGGCATGGCCCAATCCCTCGTAGATGGCCAGCACAACCTCTTTCACAGACTTTTCTGGGACTACTTTACCTAATGGGGTTTCTTCCCAATCCTCGATATTGACAAACACAACTTTTCTCAGTTGTATGTAGTGATCAACTTTTTGGTTTCCTTGCCAGTGTTCCCCTTCCTTGGTGTGGGCTCTCTGATGTATCACATCTAATTCTATAGTGTGTCGCATCTGAGATATTTTAGTCCACAACTCATGGTGCACCAATTGTTTCCCCTTGGCTCCTTCGAACCCGTTTTCTTCCCAGATCGAGAGGTTTTCTTTCAGGGCTTGGGTGCAATAATGGCTGTCTGTGATTATTCTGGCTTTCTTCACGTCTTTTCTCCAGTTCGAGAAGGCCTTCGAGAATAGCAGTAACCTCTCCGACTTGAGCGCTACCCGCTACTCTTCCTCGTTGTTGGTAGCACTCTTTTTCTACTTGGTTTAGGATATATCCCCAGTAGGCCATCTGATCCTTGCCTTTCCGGGATCCATCGGTGTATAATGTCCATTCATAGTGGTTGTCTTTGACGGGGTCTTGGTCGTTGGTCTTCTGGGGGGGTTTGTTGGGCTACTCCTATCTCTAAATCGGGATCAAAGAGTATATCTTCCCCATCGCGTATTAGTGGCTTTGATACTTTCCACTGTTACTTTTCGTAGGAACCGTGGACATTACTTTGGGTGGTAATTTGGATTTGTTGTCCTTGTACTAGATCTTTTAGCGAGCCCCAATAAAAAAACGTAACATTTTCCTATCCATGCAAGTAGCCTACATTTATAAATTAGAAATGCAACAAAATAGACTAGGTGCCAACAAAACACATTTCCTTTAAATAACACAAGTGTGAACTGTTAATTTTATTATATTTATTGAAGGCTTGCACATGAAAACACATCAATGCATATAGGCCAATTAAAAGGCCAGGCCAAGTAGGCCTAAACGAGTCACAGAATGTAAGCGCCAGAATAAAGTAGTCCATCAATAAGCCATGTGATTGAATATCCAGTAGGAATTAGTAAAACAAAAAGGTTCTTGAAAAAATAGCCAAATATGAACTATCTCAAAACATTAAATTGGCTCAACAACAGATCATCAGGTCATCACCAGTCAACCCCAATCCATATTTCCACACACCCATATGCCTATGGCACTCAACCTCATCAGTCAACCCCAACCCCTTTTATTCCCTCCCACCCATATCACACTGGATTATGATAAATGGGGAGACCAGCCTACTTCAGCTACATTTTACTTGTCAAAGCCAGACACCTTTTAACTTTAAACACCTTTTAACACCAGCTTGTCCATAGCGGGGGACAGTTTCTGGGCAGTGGCTATTTTCATAACATCATTCAGATGTCCGTGCGTCAGGCGATTGTGCACTTTTGATTTATTAATATTCATCACGGAAAAGGCCTGCTCACATAAATATGTTGTCCCAAACATACAAAGTATTTTACCTGCAAAGGCCGTGAGCATTGGGTACTGTGGTGGCAAGGATTGATAGAATGATTCGATTGCAACAGATGCGTATCCTTCAACGGTGCGCAACACTGCAGTTCTATCAGTTCCATTTGGATCGCCTCTAGGACCTCGGAAGCGTCAATCGTTAATGGAGAGCGAAAAAGTCCTTGTCCATACTCTGATGATTGACAGGCTGAGATTTTAGACAGGGGAAGTGGGCTGCATTGCGCTTGGAGAGCTGCATCTTCCATAACGCCAGTTTACTTTGAAAAGCACGAACACTATCATAATACTCTGTGACGAGTTTGTTGCGACATTCAGTGTCCACCTTCCTCTTTTTTGACAACATCTTGATAGTGACTAGTCTACCGTCAGCACTACCGGCACTGCTGCAACTGCAGCTGAGGCGAGTAGCAGCAACAGACCAACTGACGGATTCCACCGAAAATTAAATACATATATTTTTTAAATTAGATAAAATAAAAAAATATAGATATATTCTCCCCTTATCACCCGTGGGCCGGATGTGACGTACAGTCGGGCCGGGTCCGGCCCGTGGGCCGTAACCCTGGCATCCCTGGTATAGATAAACATACACACATTTATATCTCTAACTGGCAAATACAATCCTTACTATAATTATTACATTTAATTTAAAGGAAAACCAAAACCTAAAACAACGTACTTTGGATGAGAAGTGATGTAGTGGTAATATGGAATAATCCTGGTTCAAATATTGACTTCAAAGCACAACATTTTAAGAATTAGGATAAGGTGTAAATATGGACTCAAATTGCCCTCTATAGGCATGCTATTGCATGCGTTAATCATTAGTGGCAGTTTCGGCCTACTAGGTTCTGGCTACATGCCTCCAAATCTGCTGATTGAAGCAGGGGGCCTAACTGAAACAGGGTGTTAGCGTTCCTTTCGTCTGGTTTACCGAATGTAGGTTGTTGGTATGAGCCCGCCCAGAGCCGGCCCTTCCACCATCTGCCACCGCTGCTGCATCCGGGGCTTAGCGCAGCCCAAAACGATTGTGATTGGTTAAAGAAATACAAACAAGACAGTGTTTTTTCACCTATACCAGAATGGTAGTGAGTAGAGCCAGACCTTTCTCCAGTGCTGGCACAGCACTAAAACCAAGTGTGGAGATAGGGCTGGCTATGCGAGACTAGTTTTCCTTTAATATAGATGAGAATTGTATGTCAGTTAAAAAGACAAGTAGGCAACAAATAGAAAACTTTTAGGATTTGCCAGAATTGACAAAGACAGTTTACATGCAACATAGTGGGTTGCACCGACACCGCTTTTTCATTAGCAGTATATTAGGCTTACGGCTAGCCCATTTCCAAACTTTGTAAATTATGAATACAGTAAATGGTTAGATACAAATATGACTGACTTGTATACAATATGTAAGGGATAATCCACAACAAGGTGTGCATGTATCGAAAAATAATATAGGACGCAGTGGTTTGCCTCCACAAAGTGTATTACATTCCGATACATGCACAGTACGTACACCATGCACTATACATGCACATTTTACTATATAAGAAAAAAGAAGAAAAGTATCGTAGCTATGCCGATACCACATCTTGGGCCAGTATCAGTCCGATACTGATGGCCAGTATCATATCCGCCGTCGGAGTATGAATGTTTGTATGAATGGGAGAATGTGAGGCAATAGTTGTAAAGCGCTTTGGAGTGGTCATACCTCTGAGAAAGCGCTATATAAATGCAGTCCATTTACCATATCGTTGCATCCCTAATGATGGTTAAGTTAGCTACCTGTTCAACAATAATGACAAACAGCCAACTAACTTCGCCATCTCTCACACACGTGTTACAATGTCAACAATGACATTACAACATGGGTTGGTTGGAATCTCACACACACACACACACACACACACACACACGGCTAACAGGAAGCTCTGGGGTCATTTTCTCACATGGGAAATGATTTCCATGTAGAAGTGTGTTTGTTTACAAGAGAGGGTGTGTAGTATTAGATTATGTGCCTAATTATTTTGCTGTTTATTTCCTGCTCGTGTATTGTCTTGTATTTGTATGATGTCTCACTTTCTGTTCAATTAAATAACATTGATTAGGGCTGTAACACTTTGTTGCAGACACAGACGCACACACCTTATCAGTTGAACTATGCATTGACTGAGGGTGGTAAAATCTGAACACACACACACACACATACACACACACACAAAACCAGGTCAAGTTGACCGGCAAGTTCACTGACCAGAAGGAGCTTCATCCATTCTCCTCTGCTTCTTCAGCACAATGTCTGCTACTATATATCAGCACAGTCCTTTTGCATTAAAGCCAACATAAGATGCTTACCCACACCGCTGTGGTGACCGCTGGTGTCAACAGGAATGTTTAATGTCATCCAACAGTCCAATAGTCCAGGACACTACACCAATCTCAGGTTGGTGGTTTATATTGCAGACACAAAGAGACAGACGGGGAGAGACATAGACAGGGAGAGAGAGAGAGCGAGACACTGCGAATGACATTAGGGATAGTGAGTCAAGTCTCACTATCAATCAGATCATGTTTTGCAGGTTTAGTATAAGCACATAGTTTGCTCCCGTAAATTGTTCAACATGTCAACATTTCAGTCACCTAACCACCGGTTGCAACGTGAAAACCTCACGTCATAACTGGATGATATATATCGTACCATTTATCCTAATTATCATACATAGGAAATAAGAATCATTTAGGGAAACAGTAAAACACTACAGTTGATGGCAACTCACTCAAACCACAGAGAGACAATCAAGATGTATTATTTTGAAGACAACAGAGAAGCTCTTATTTTGAAGGGGGGACCAAAACCTCTTATTTTTAAATGGGACCCTGAAACTCTCATTATAAAGGGGGACCCAGAACCTCTTATTTTGAAAGGGGACCCTGAAACTGTTACTATTGAAGGGGGACCCAGAACCTCTTATTTTGAAAAGGGGCCCTGAAACTGTTATTTTGAAGGAGACAAGAACCTCTAAAGTGCTTGCACACCGCCCCAACAAACACGTAACACAACTTCAGGCCAGTGTGCCATTCCAGTTGGTGGCTGTTAATTGTTGTCGGATGAAGGTTTTGTTGCTGAACATGTTGAACTGGTGTTGCACAACTTCTGCCAACATTCGAAAGTTATGTGTTGGTGTGGTGTTTGTTGGGGCAGTGTGCAAGCACCTTTATTTTGAAGGGAACCCTGAAACTCATTTTGAAGGGGCCCATCTGAATCTCTCATTTTGAAGGTGGACCCTGAAACTGTGCATATAACCTCTTATTTTTTAGGGAACCCATTTGTGTACCTGGCATTCCCAACCTATGACTACAGTGTCTGCAGGGGCGTGAACCGATGTCATGAGAATAACTTTCATGTTTCAGCAAACATTGGCCTGTTACCAATATGTTCAAAACTAAACTATCACTGATTTTTGTTTTATTTGTGCAACATTTTAACACAATACATCACTGGCTCAACAAATTCAAATTCAAACAACAATTCTGAGAATAGCTTGAAGACATTTTATCATGTATCCTTAAAGTAGGGTGAAGAAAACTGAATATGTTAGTCTCTCCACCCTCTCAACTTAAAAAATAACAACTTAGAGATAACGCCTTAGATCGATAGCATCTTCGGTAAGTAGCATGGATGTCCATAGCGATAGGGTGTCTACTGCGTTTTCCGTCACTGATACAAGATTTCTTGTATCATTTTAGCATATCTTAGTAGGCATTCATTTAGCATCTTGTAGCAACTGTATTTTTCTGAGCATTGTTGGGACTTATTTATTATACATTACACATATTCTTACTGTTGCAATTGTATTTACATTAAGGATCACATTGGAAATAAGTGCACTGTTGATTTTACCCCTTATACTTTGGACCTTTGTACTAGCTGTACAATTACTTTTGATCTAAATAAATACATAAATAAAAATAGTAAATCTACAAAATGTTGCCGTGAGATGAGATGCCGTGTGTTGTCAATGTCAAGTCTGTTGACTCAGGATAGAACCAAAATCAAATGGTTCATCACGAAAAAAAAAGTTTGCAAATCAAAAGGCTGTTTTGGTCTGTGGTTCTTTCTTACTGTACTTTGTCTGAATTATTTCCATGAGGGGTATCAACTAATTAGCATATTAGCTATATAGCCAGTGGTAGCCCTACTAGAGATTGTTCTGCTACATCAACCATCAACCATTTAAGACTGTAGCACCTTGCTTAACCACTACATTTTCTACGCCAAGTTTCCAACACACTATTCCCAATCTAATATCCCAAAATCCCCCACCAAAACATCAAACACATCCCAGGTCAGTATTTTTCCCCCTCCATTGCTCACATATGAAAGCTGTTGTTCATGTTAATTCAGGAGGGATCATCCA
>OMOS01070707.1:2877-12955 GCA_900312545.1 Merluccius merluccius | reverse complement strand
CAAACTCTTACGCACTTATTGTATGTTCGTACATCCTGGCAATTAATAGTATTTAGCATGGTATAGCATCTTTCCCTAGCTATCCGGGGCAATGATGGTGCACTTAGCAACTTGTTCTATTGACATCCTCTCTCTACCGACAGTGATATATTGTTGTTTTACTTCCTACTGACAAATGTACTTATTATAAGTCGACTGCTCCACAAGAAGCTCAACCAGTCACAGAATCGCCTTGAGGACCGAGGATACATCAGTGTATTATAACAGGAAGCCATTCTTCGACTACATTTTCAGACATTTACATAGCATCACGCCGCATATAACAAATTTGGTGTGGCTGCAGTCTGAAGGTTGTGTCGGTCAGATCATCAACAGTGGACCTTTGTCGTGCTAGTGCTGGTGCTCCAAGGAACAAGGGAAAGGTTTTGGAATCTAGCTCTCCCGTTTTAAATAGAGAAATAAGAATCAGGCTGAAGAGTCCAAACAGACCAGGAGAGAGAAAACAACAACAACAACAACAACAACAAAGGGGCAACAGAGGAAGGCAGGCTGCAGGAGGAGGAGAGGAAGGAGTTATAAACCGGGTTGGTTAATAATAGGTGACAGGTGGGGTTCCTAGCCGGTGACAGGTGAGGTTCCTAGCAGGTGGCATGTGAGGGTCATGCTGTACCTCGTGTTTCTTCCTCTCGTCCTCTACTTGACTCACTCTCCTCTGGGGGGCAGCAGGGAGCGCCTGCACACACACGGTGACACGATTCAGACACCGCACGCACACACAAACAGACAGAGTCACACACACACACACACACACACACACACACACACACGTAACGATGGGACACACATGTCTGTATTCTACACTGGCTGCTTGACATGATGATGTTGTTCACTAGACATCACTATAACATCACTGCTGGCAGGGTTGTTATGAGGTGAGTTAGTTAATGAGTTACAGAGTAGTAACGGATTAACCAGCGGCAGGATAGTGTAGTGGTTAGGGTGTTTGTCTCCCAGCTGAAAAGTTCTGGGTTCAAATCCCTACCTGTAGGCATCCTAGCGCAAGATGACCTGCTCCTTAATGACCCGTCTCTGTACTGTCTAACCCCTACCTGCTCCTTAAAGGAGAACTCTGGTGTAAACTGGTTCTGGGATGTTTAGTATGATAACGAGTTTGAACGTTCCTTGGAGAGAAAAAAAAATGTCTACGACGTGAAGCTAAGTTAGCTGTTTTTAGCCAATTCTACCAAACTGCTATACGTTTGAGTGCTAAGGGCATCTCACCTGGTAAAAAATAAATTGCTTTTTTAAAGCACTTACAAGGCTAGAAGTAGCCTGACACTTCTTTGGTAGTATAATGAGGGTCTTAACATATAAAACGAGGCATTCACAACTTTGTAAGTGTACAGATAGTTTATTAAAAAGCATATTTTATACACACAATACCTTCAGTAGTTCACCGTCGACGGCATGTTTTTTTTTAGGCTGATAAGTCGATTGTCGAACACAGAGCTCGCGTGCTCACGTGAACTCGTGTGTTCGTCAATCGACTTATCAGCCTAAAAAAAACCATGGCGTCGACGGGTGAACTACTGAAGGTATTGTGTGTAGCTTTACGAAGTTGTCAATACCTCGTTTTATATGTTAAGACCCTCTATGTACTGCCTACTCCCTACCTGCTCCTTAATGACCTGTCTCTGTACCGTCTACCCCCTAACTGCTCCTTAATGACCCATTCTGTACTGTCCAACCCCTACGAACCTTCTGGTGGTCAGTCTCAGTCTGAATAATGGTTTAGTGGTGGGACTAATAGTTTAGTGGTGGGACTCATGGTTTAGTGGTGGGACTAATTGTTCAGTGGTGGGACTAATGGGACTAGTTAGTCTCAGTACTAACCGGTCTAGGTTTGTGTGCAGCTGCTGCTTTGTGTTCTGCAGAGACCTTCCGGGCTGCTAAAGGCACTCCGTACTTGGCAGCTGGTTTGGTGATCTTCTGAGCTGGGGAGAGGGAGGTGGAGGTCTGGGCTGGACGCTTTGCTGGCAACACAAGACCCAAAAATGACAACATTCAGACTTTTCATTAGCGACTCTTAAACGACGGGTCGGATTCCACGTTCACCAAGATCGGGTCTTTACAGAGCCGCCGCATTTATACTTCAAAGTCACGCTAACGTGTACACAAGGGGGCAGTATAGTGCCTGTATTTATACTTCAACATCATGCCAATATAAACACAAGGAGGCAGTATAGTGCCTGTATTTATACTTCCACGTCACGTTAACGTGTACACTAGGGGGCAGTATAGCACCTGTATTTATACTTCCACGTCACGTCAACACAAGAGGGCAGTATAGCACCTGTATTTATACTTCCACATCATGTTTACGTGTACAAGGGGGCAGTATAGCACCTGTATTTATACTTCCACATCATGTTTACGTGTACAAGGGGGCAGTATAGCATTTCCAACCATAAATGTACATGAACCGACTAGCAAATACCGAAATGGAAACGCGAGTCTGCTCCATTGAAAATATGTTGAAAAAGCAATATATCCATGTGATAAAGATGTTGCAAAACCATTTCAATGTACTGCTGAAAGGCGGTTTGTGTATAGCAACCAACTGAAAATACGTTCATTTTATTCTCATGTCCGGCTGTCCAAAATAAAACAGAAAACACAACACATGCTCTCCACCTTTGAACAACCAGCGATTACTTGATGTGAACCCCTGCAGAGAAGGGGGACGCGTTGCTAAGCTCTGGGAGGGCCGCACGTCTTTACGTATGCTGAGGTCCTCGACCAACAGAAGAGAACGTACGGTCTCCGAGTAGCGACGTAGACCTTCACATACGTGCTTGATGGAGAAGTGTGATTGGCCTTCAGATCACTGAGCATAGATAGGCTTAGAGTTTTCTGAGTGTGCGGTGGTTGGGTCCCAGGAACACACTAAAACGGTTTAAGTTTAAGAACCCTCTCTTTCATTAGTTTATAGATAAAAACAAATATGAAAGTGGGAATACAATGTGATTGTGAATAATACACAATGGCTGCAAATACAACATGGATGTCAAATGTTTGAGTGGTCCAAAGTGTCCAAACATTGGTTGTGGTACCAAATCTCGACTACGCGTTTACCTGGCGCCTGTGCAACACCCAGTCTAGGCTGCTTGTGAAGGAAGGTATGGCTAAATTCCTGAGCAATGATCTGGAACACAAAAAAAATAAATAATCAATGATCCAACAGATCCTGAATGTATGTTTAGCTCCAGAGGAGCGGCGGTTAGATGCGTCTGGACCTGCGGTGTGAGGAACTTGTGGATCCTGCAGGAGAGGAACGGCTTCTCCAGAACATTGCTGACTGAGGGCCTCTCCCGCGGGTTGCGTCTGAAGAGCGAGCCCAGTAGGGAACGCAGGTCCTGGGAGTAGTGCAGCGAGACGGGGGGGTAGGACCCACGGATGATCTTCAGAACCAGGTTCTTCATGTTGCCGGCCTCAAACTGAGAAGACACGCAGAGCATTGTAATGTGCTGAACAGTGAAACTGTACAAACACAACCAAAACATTAATAATGAATGGAACAGGATCAGAAGGATCAAGATCTACTTTCATCTGATGAATCAGGGGTTTGGACAGGGTCCCAATTAGTTCTCCACTTAGCCTCGTGTCTCCATGCATTATACCATTGTTGTGGTGCATACATTATATGGGGAACATCAAGGTCATACAGTACATCATGAAGCACTTGCAATGCCAGCGCCATCGGCAGCGGCAGCGCTGTGAGTAAACCACTCAGAGGACAGGATACTTACAGCATGCTTTAGGGTACACATTTCATACAGCACACAGCCCAAGGCCCAGATATCACTGCAGGGAAGGACGAGGGGAAACAGACAGACGAGACCAGGTGAGTTGTAGACGAGGGTTACATCACATATCAGAGGGCTGCTGGAGGACCTCTGCTCACCACCATGATTTATCACATACTGAGTATCTGGCTGCACATCATTGGAGAGTGACATGGCCAAGAGATATTGGGTTACATGCATACACCATACAGTTAGAAAGAAATCAATAAAAGCTTTCTGCTTGGCATGTACACCAATGAGTTCAGTCAATATAAAAGGAGACACGATACCTTCACATCTTTCTTAAAGCGGGAATTACCACTGCCAGACACTCAGCATTACGGGGGATTAAGACCAGTAACCAGTTAAGACCCATTAGGGAGACCAATTCAAACTAGTTCAAACCAGTTCAAACCAGTTAAGACCTACTAAGACCAGTTAAAATCAGTTATGACCAGTTCAGAGACCTTTTGTTGTTGTAGGGCTTGTTCTCACAGATCTCTGGCGACAGGTAGTAGGGTGTCCCGATGCAGGTCCTCGCCAGCTCCACGGTGCTACAACATGATGTACATGTCTTACACGTCAGGCTTTTAGACCAAGGAGCAGAGTCGTTGTTGATGCGTTTTCTTTTTCCATACCTGTTCAGCACTCTGGCGATCCCAAAGTCCCCCAGCTGTATGGTCCCATGTTTGGTCAGAAATATGTTCTACGTAGACGATCATATGAAATATGTTAAATATGTTTTATTGAGGTTGGCTTGAATGTGAACTTGTTTTCACCGTGATGACAAGGACCCTACCTGCGACTTGATGTCTCGGTGCAGGATCTTCCTGTCGTGGACGTGTTTCAGAGCCAAGCAGATCTGAACAAACCAGTCCAGGACCTGGAGGAGACAGAGCACTGTGTTAGAGGAACCACCAGAGACCAGTCCAGGACCTGGAGGAGACAGCACTGTGTTAGAGGAAACACCAGACACCAATCCAGGACCTGGAGGAGACCGAGCACTGTGTTAGAGGGACCACCAGACACACTGTTCATGTAGAAGATAAAATATACACACAGTTGTTTTAGCTGCTGTATAAAATACAGAGTGTTTCCTCTACTACAAATGTCCATGTTTGGGTTCAATTTGATTTTATGTTTCTATTGAGATGACGTTGAGTTTTGGACCTTGTGTTGTTTGTAAAAGAGAGCAGAGGATGGCTTTCCAGATGTACCTTTAATTATGCTAGCTGCTGTTTCTATATTGTATTGTTATTGCATTATTATTGTATTATTGAGTTTACTTGTTCTTCTGGGAAGGGTCCTCCTGTCTGGGAGTTGATCTTACGGAAGAGATCTCCGCCTTCGCAGTAGTCCATCACGATGTAGAGACATCCTCCCTCTAACACACACACCACAGAGACAGGCACACGCACACCACAGACACACGCATGCACACACACACACACACACACACACACAATCTAAGAAGCTAATCAGACATAGCATGAAGATACAGAGACATGGCTAAAGTGAATTAGGCTGGTTGTTCCTTTGCTCTGCTCTTTGGAGTTTTATTCAGTTATTGTTTTGTCCTGAAATTACCATTTATACATTGGATTATTTTCAGAAATTTGAGCTGCAAATCCAACACTCATAATAATACATATATAAAAGAAAAATATTATTTTATAACCATTTTGTCAATTTATTGGTCAGTTTATAAAATAGGAGATGCCAACACTTTATTAATCCTGTGAGGGAAATTCAGTAAATTCTCTCTGGGTTGATCTTCCACTGGTCTCTACTATAAAGATATCTCTCGGTCTACTGTGAAATCTTAGGTTGATGTTTAGATCAAGGTTTATTTTTGACCCAGTATGTATATTAATAAAGCCACCTTATCTTATTGGTAAGCTGATGTTTACCTTCGAAGGACTCCTTGTACTGGACGATATTAGGATGGCTCATATTGGCAAGAACCGCAACCTCCTTCCTCGACTCGTGTCTCTCCCTGCTGGACATCTGGCAGGTGGAGGAAGCAGACGTCAGGGTGGGAAGCTACTTGGGGAAAGAGTGTTGTAAATGATAACATGGAGGAACCGCGAGGGAGCACCGTACCCTGGAGATGCCGATCTCCTTGATCACATACTGGTGTCCATCTGGTTTGGATCGGACGAGGATGGCTTTTCCAAACGATCCCTCCCCAATCTTCTTCACCTTCTCATACTTCTCCATTTCACTGTGATGGCTGTCTGCTCATTGTAGGAACTTCACAAAGATCACACAAATGTATTTCTTTAAATACAATTGGAATATAAGCACGGCAGTGTAGGTAGTGCCTCAATGAAGCACTCAAACACACTGGAATACTTTAGCATGTTTAGTTTAAAAGGAGAGTCAACGTACCCCTCCATCATACTACTATCGTTGTTCATACTGTAGCGGCCTAGGTGTTGAGAACGAAAGAAAATGAAGCATACTACTTCTACTTCTGCTCTTAACTTAACTCACAGGTATAACAAAGCACAATCTAAATCTTTACAAGTGGTCCCTGGACCTCAGGGACCCCGGAGGGGACGCGAGTCGCCGATTGGGAATCCGTATAATACTACAGCTATAGCATACACACAAATAGCCTTGTATAATGTCAACGTCCCATTAACGCTAAGCAACACACGCAGCTGTAAGACGAGTGAAGTCCTCACACTGTAACACGTGTGCCCTACCTGAAGTCCAATAACCAAGCGGTGTGTGAAGAAGGAGAGCTTATAGTTTTATAGTTTGCTTACCTACAGCCTCCGGTCCTGATTCTAGCTCTCCGTCGAACTACGTCGATGCTTAATTAGGATTGGCTTCCGCCGGTGAGTTCCTGGTCGCTGATTGGACGATAGAGCTGTCCGACGCTGCCTCGGGACGACTAGTTTCCGCCCCACTCTGTGAACCTCTTCCTTAGCAACGGAAAGCGGCTTGATATTAATGGATTCATAAATGAAGTAATGATTCGGGGGAAATGTGGGGTTCGTTGGATACGTTACCACAATTACAATAATACATGTTATTCATTTGGTTATATTCATATTGGGTTAATTTCAGCATCTTGAAATTACTGTCTGGATAACAAGGGAAGCATTTATTGTTGTGTTCCCTCTCTTGATGAATCTACTACTTACTGAGGAGTATTAGTATTATACTAAAATATCACAATCTGAATTTCATTGAAAATAAAGATTAAAAAAGGACAGAATAACGTGGTTACGTTAGTCTCGCGAGACTAACGAAATAGCCACACAGCTTTATTCCTCTTTTTTAAATCTTCATTTTAATACACGGCAAACAAAAACAATTATGCACAGCCAATGTGAAAGGAGACAAACAAAAAACTACGAATACAATTAAATAAATATATAGAAATAATACATACACAGAGACAGACAGACAGAAAAAAAACTTTTTCGGCTATAAAGTCTTTCCACAGTGTATTGCATAAACATACAGTCATACACAATGTCATTCGCCAGGGAGACGCAAGAACAAATGCAGAGAAAAAAATACTTTAAAATAATTGGACTAATACTTTCAGATAGGCCCACTACATTTGCGCACATGATATTTAGCCAGTACAAGTATCAAACAGGTATCGTCTATCAGATGACGTCATCGTCGTAGCGCGGTCTGTACGTCGCCACGCAGCGACGCAGATGACGCAGCAGCAGGTGAAGAGAAGACGCGCTGCGCTCCTCGATGAAGATGGCTCCGTTCCCGGACGAGGTGGACGTGTTCACCGGTCCGCACTGGCGGATGAAGCACCTGGTCGGCCTGTACTGCGACAAGGTGCTGTTATTAACCCGAGGTTATTAATGTGATACTAAGAGGACCGCTGTGGCGGTGTCGAGGGCTGCACTGGGCGTGCTGTTAGCCTAGCTACAGGGGCTAGCTGGGAGCTAGCTGCGGTAAACAACAACAACTAGACTCCGCGTGATGTGTTGGTTTTGAAACCTTTTGATGCTGAACAATCCCCGCAGTGTGACAGCTGGACACGTGACTTTGTTTAGTACGTCATCGTGACGTGACAACTTGGTAGCAGTCTCGGCTAGCTAGTTAGCCGAAGAAGCTAACTACAGTGTGTTGTGTAACATGATGCACCTCAACTCTCTAACCCGTTGACTTGACTCTAACCCGTTAACTCCCTAACCCATTAACTTAACTCCCTAACCCATAAACTTAACTTCCTAACCCCTCGACTTGACTCTCCAACTTTAACTGTCTGACGTTAACCCTCTAACTTTAACTCGATGGACCGAATATGAAACCAAACCTAAATTGTGTAAAGTCACCCGGAATTGTGTTCCTGTAAACAGGAAGCTCAAGTTTCTACAGGATCAAGCCATGAGTAGGAGGGGGCTGCGGTATTCTGCGTTATCAATGAGCACACAGCTATATTTAGTTTTATTAGGAGTGAGATTTATTTAGAAATTAGTATTACAAAAAAAGCTACAATTTGCTATTTCAAGGTTCAAGATAAGACAATAATGTAGTGCAACTGTTGTAATTTGGAAACATTGTGCATTTATTTGTATCGTCTTTTCATAATAGCTTTCGAAAACCAACTTCTCCAACAACAAGGACTTCCGTTCCTTCCTGCAGTCGCTCTGCGACACGTTTAATGAGTTCAAGATGCACGAGCAGATTGAGAACGAGTGCATCATCGGTCTGCTGCAGCAGCGCAGCAGCACCGTGTATGACGTGCACTCGGACAACAAGCTGTCGGAGATGCTGTCACTCTTTGAGAAAGGGCTACGCAACGTGAAGGTGAACATGGTTGTGGTGTAATAAACGTGTCATTTACTATCTCTAGTGTCAGAATGACTCAACTCGGTGTGCTTCTCAGACATGTACACCATGTGTTAGTGTGTGACTAGTATGTGTGTTTAGGGCAGGGTCGTGTAGAGGTTTAGGGCAGGGTCGTGTAGTGGTTTAGGGCAGGGTCGTGTAGTGGTTTAGGGCAGGGTCGTGTAGGGGTTTAGGGCAGGGTCGTGTAGGGGTTTAGGGCAGGGTCATGTAGGGGTTAAGGACAGGGTCGTGTAGGGGTTTAGGACAGGGTCGTTTAGGACAGGTTTCATGTAGAGGTTTAGGGCAGGGTCGTGTAGTGGTTTAAGGCAAGGTCATGTAGGGGTTTAAGGCAGGGTTGTGTAGTGGTTTAAGGCAGGGTCATGTAGGGGTTTAGGACAGGGTCGTGTAGTGGTTTAAGGCAGGGTCGTGTAGGGGTTCTGGTGCCTACCAGCTCCTCAATCACTTGCCTAAAATAAAGGCTAATTATTAATGATGCTAATAAGTTACCCATTTATCAGTGTTAAGTTTGAAACTGGTTTCCCTTGTTTGTGCAGAGGAAGGAGAGGGCTGCACAGCCTCCTATTCCACTTAGATTTGTGTTACACTGGTGAACCCAGACTGGTGAACAGACTAGGAGAAGGAATGTAAATATTTGCTGTTTGTAGAAGTTAAATGGTGTGGATAAGGACCATGCGTATTTAGCTCTTGCTCCACTATGTGAAATGTCTGTGAACATCAGTTGTTCTTGTACTGAGATATTTAAGGGGGTCTTTGAGCTGCCCTTGTGAAAGAGAGTTATTGTGATAAGAACTGTGTTTCACAAGGTTATTTAAAATGTATGCCAATTGTGTGAAACACATGGAACCGAGCAGGACAGTGTATGGAGAGTCTACTGTGTATGGAGAGTCTTGTGTAGTAGTGTTGTCCCTGACTGTGTAGTAGTGTTGTCCCTGACTGTATAGTAGTGGTGTTGTCCCTAAATGTGTAGTAGTAGTGTTGTCCCTAACTGTGTGTAGTGGTGTTGTCTCACGCTGTCTCAACTGTGTGTAGTGGTGTTGTCTCACTGTGTGTAACTGTGTGTAGTGGTGTTGTCTCACGCTAACCGTTTGTGTTGTAGAGCGAACACGAGCAGTTGAACTACGCCCGGCAGCTGAAGGAGCGACTGGAAGCCTTCACTAAGGACTTCCTGCCCCACATGAAGGAGGAAGAGGAGGTCTGAACCAACTCCTCTATACATGTTTCTTAAAATGTTTTTAGAATAAAACCACAAAAATGTATACATAATACAGGGCTCTAGACTAACTTTTTGCACTGGTTGCACTGGTGCGCCTAACTTTTTTTCTTAGGTGCACCAGCACAAAAGTTAGGTGCACCCAAATTTTCAACCGCATCGCATTTAACGCCGCAGTTTTACAGGT
>OMOS01070382.1:6752-17967 GCA_900312545.1 Merluccius merluccius | reverse complement strand
GGTATGACAAACGACCCCATGGCCAGCTTCGGGGCCGGCATTACGGGAAGCCTTGAGGACGAAGGGCCAGGCGTCACAGGGGCTGGGGTCGCACTCGGTTTGTGGAGGTTGGTGGGTGTGTGCTGAGGCGAGTCCAGCCGTTGTTTCTTGGAGATGCCACCGGTGGTCAGTGGCTTTTGGGTCTTGCCCTGGGTGCTGCCTTGAGGCAGGGGCGTGTCGGCAACGGGTATAGAAGAGGAAGTGGCGGTGGTGGGCTTCTGGGGCACGGGAGGTACAGATTCCTCTTTGGCCTCTAACTCTTCACTGTCCTTATTTGCTGCTGGAAAACCAAAACAGAACAGCGGGCACTTAGAACGGTTGGAGTGATCATGGCATCACTATCGTATTACCAAATGAAATATAAGTAAATGGACGGATACATGTTTTGGCTTTGATAACCTTTCTATACCTTTGGTGTCCCCTGTGGTAGGGATATTGGATACATTAATAGGTATACTTTTTTGTGTGAACTCTCACATGCACGGTGTGCACTCAGTGTGCATTTATCTCCACATCAATCATGTTTGTCCGAACATGTGAGCCCAGGGCTCTGTACAGCGTCTACACTGGTAATGAGGGTTACAACAGCGAGAAACCAGGCAACGATTAGGCAAGATTTATAGTTCCCGCTAATCGACGTGCGCTTGGCGAACGTCCATGTGCCGAGTACATCTCAACCTCTGTAGTGCCGCACTAGATAACTAAATTATCGGACCATTTCTTTATACGTGTAAACACAGGAATTAACATGTTTCGGCAATCTATTTTCATCCTTGTTTGAAAGAAAACATACAAAGTTATGTTGTGTGAACTCTACATTTTAAGTTCATGTGTGTGTGTGCTTATATTTTGTGTATACTGCCGTTTACTGCTTCGGCCAGTTGCTATGACAACATAATCACTACTGACAGCACGTTGAAAATAAATGCCTTGGTCGTGCTCATAGTGGGCTCAGATTAAGCTCACGATGACTATAAATAGAGCGTTACTGACATTATCTGTTATGGTGCTCCGCTTTAAATTTACATGATTAAAGGTGTAAGTAGGTATGTGGCTGTTCATGTGTGAGGAACTTCAGAAGACACCAAAATTGTAGAGGTACATTACAGAAAAGATAAAAAGGAGCTCTGAGCCATCCAGATATTCAAGTAGAAGTTTAACAATGAATATCAGCCTGGCCTTGGCTGGGCAAGAATTGATTGAAGAATTGAAAAAAACATCTGCTTAAGTGGCGCTCTTGCATGCAGATTTCTATTCATCTTTTAACATCATTATTCATTTTATTTTGGCCAACGGTTTTGATTGCTACACTTTCCTTGGGCGGCGTCATTGGTTTTTTTTCATATTCGGCAGACTGCGGCGCTCCTTGCTTCGTCATGAACTAAAACTCCCTCCCCAGAGTGCTGATTGAACCTATCTTTCTTTTATTTTTGAAGAGGCTGTTTCAACAGGCTCGAGGCCAGACTGATCTGCAGACAGAAACAGAATGTGAACCCCTGAGATCAGGAAGGTCTCACGAGGCTGGCTCTGAACATCACATGACCAGGAAATGCCCCTAGGGTATAACTTTGCATTTGATGTGCCAAGATGAAGTCAAGTACAAGCACACTATTGAACACAGTAACCATACTGATCATACTCGATGATGACAAACGGTGGACTGTATCATTTGTGTCAAATATATCTAATTGGAAAAAATATTTAATGCAGTCCTGCAAAACTGCTGTGCTCAGTACATAAAGGCATAAAAGGATGCAATGCAAAAGGAGAGGGAAAGTTTTTTTCCACCCTACAGAAATAAGCATAAAATGTTCTGTTAAAAAAAAAAAAGTTCTTCATTCAAAAGAAATGTCACTGACCAATAGATTTCTTTCATCTATTCAAATCTATTTGCAGATCTGATTTTCCATCCACTCTGAAAGAGCTGCTTCTTTATTAAAATATGACCTTTAATACATGCTACAGCTGCCTGTTTGATGTACATAATATTGACAGCTTGGAAATGTGCATTCGATGCACATCTGTACAGGGGGGCCAGATATCATGTGCATGGTCAATCTTAAGCAAATTAAACCAATAAATCCAATCATCCAACTACTACATTTGGTAAACTTCTTTGTTCTAATATGTAAACACATTATGTGCAGACCTTTACTGTAATAGAAAAACTATGAACAACCCTGGAAATGTTCCCATTTTTAAAATATATGAATAGATTTTGAAATGGCAAAGGTTCTAGATTGCTGATGAATATTAATTTTTAGACAGTTGTTAAGGCGACCTGATAGGCGTCCTCACTACACGGGGGTCGACTTTATACCATAGGCACGACCGATCATTAAAATAGGCTATCAATACAAAATACAACGATTCCCTATTCGAGTCACCTACTTTGGATTGTTTTTGGCTGGTTTACCAAAGTTAAAACACATCATAGTAAACCATTGGGCATGTACTGCCGAATATTTTATATTCACCATGATAAGAATAAGCCAAATGTAAATATGACCCCTTTTTTTTATTTCAGAAATAATTACATCAGATATTTTGTTGATATGTGGACCGCCAATCTACAAATGTCCCCGTCTTTCTTAATATTTGTACACTTCACATAGCGGTACCCGTGCCTCACAAAACCAATCATCTGTTTGGATTCTGTATCTCCTCTAACTCAACATAAGAGCCCTTGCATGTAATTAAATAAATATCAGACATTCAGCTCGCCATAAAGACAATTATTTGTTGAAAAGACATTGAAAAATATCATACTATGTGGTTTTAATAAGATACCCCTCTTCTCTGACCCGGCACTAACAACCTTTCTGTTTGTCAGTTGTTTGTTTGGGAAGGGATAAACTTTCTGTTTGCATACAAACTGAGCCTCTGAATATGTTTAGTGTTATCCAAGGTGTGATTTCCCAATGCATTCATTTGGTATTTCTTGCATTTCTTGAGTCAAGATAATGATATTGCTCACAGCAGGTGATGGAGAGCACCATTTTAGGTGGTCTCAGGTGGGCCGTTTGGGTCACAACAGGTTCCGATGACACTGTCCACACCAAAACAAACAAAGTAGTGTTTCATATTCATGTTCACATTGCTGAGGAATCAAGTGTTCTCCCTAAGGTTTAAGGGTGTGCAGGGCTTAATGGGGATCTGGTATAAGAAGCTAATCCAATACAGCTACAGACTGCCTTTTAACAAGTGTACTCACACACACATCAACGGCACACTTCAGATAACAATCCCACAATCCCAGTACCTTTATAGGCAAAGTATGATGCCATTGTACCATACACAACTGCTAGCTAGCTATGTTATGGACTTCGGTTAAGACATAGAGACACCAAAAGTATTTCTATATCAATTTTGCCTCAATTTGAAATGTAACGTAAATCAGTATTTTTGTCGTTTAGATCTGTGTGTGGTATTTTGGCCACAACCTTTTAAAATATGATCCAAGAAAAATGAGACAAGAAAATAAAACGGGGACACAATGGCCTGTTTGAGGGAGTGGGGCATCAGCACTGGGGGCTGTATAACTGCCATGGGCCCGGTTCTGCCAGACTTCACTTCATGACTTAAGGAATAGTGTGCATGTCTATGTTTTTAATCGATGCGTTTCTTGTGCTTGTGTATTACCATCGTCAGAGCAGCCCTCTGGGTTGTTCTGTTGTGTGTATGTTTGTACTGAATTAAAACTCACACAAACAAAAATGTCTCAAATAGTAACGTTTGAAGTATTGAGTGTGAAAATCCACAATGAACGACATTGGAGATAGGACGTTTAAAAAGGTTGTTGTTCGGGTAGGTTGTTGAAAGTTTTGAAAAGCAAAGAAAGAAGAACTGGCGTGAAGTATTTCAAAGAGGTCTAATCTAATGTCTGATGGAACATTTACAATGTCCATGAATCCTGGTCCACCATATCATGCAAACTTTGAAATGTGTTTTCTGGAACAGGCTACAGACCCCTCCATATATATATATACATGAGAGAGAAAGAGAAAGAGCAAGAGCAATTGAAAAAGCAAGAGAAAGAGAAAGAGAAAGAAAGAGCGACATTGACTTATGTAATTATGGCAATTATGAGTAATTATGTCCCAGTAAATTGAAGTATGCTATGAATATGAAATCAAATACACTGCTATCATAGGATATGGTAATTTCCTTAAATGACCCATGATGACAAATGTCAGTTCATTGTGTGCAAAGATGTTTTCTACTTAAATAATAGTTATTGGTCTGTAATTTGTCTGGTATTAGAAGATATTTGGATGGAGTATATAGTATATATTACAGGTATTGAAAGACAAATCAGGAAGGCATTTTTGTGATGAAACTGATGATATTTATCATTATTAAGCTATTTGCATCTTGAGTTAATTCTGTATAATCCCTAAATCCCCTAAATCCTTTTTAGTGAAGATAATAGGTGGTGATGCTGTGCTGGTCCCTCCATCTTGAGAGCTGTGGCCAACTCCACCACAGCCACTGCAAGACTCGGCGGGTGGGGTGGCTTGTTGAAAGTGCAGTCCCATTATGTGAAACAGACCCAAACTGACCCAATCTTTTCTCTGGACTGAATGCTTAAACAAATGTCAGTACACCTCCCTAGACTAATTTTCAGTAAACATTCACAAGTAATCCTTTTGAATTGTACTTTCTTTGGGGGTAGTATGCTTATGACTGTTCGGGGGTTGAGGGGTATGTTGTAAAATTAGTAGATTGACTCAAAAACAACAACCTTGCTAAAGACTGAAAAGATTGTCTCTGATGATTGAATCAACTACTGTTGATAGGAAGGCAATGGCAATGGACAGGCAAGTTTGATGATGAAGGTTTTAAGGTGCTGTAGGCAAGACTCGAGAGTTGTAAAGAGAGCGCAGAAGAGAGGAAGAAATTGAAACTAAACAAAAAAACTCCCCTCCCTCCCTCTGTTTGATAAGTGTTACATTCACACACCTATGATTGACAGGCAAGATGGATTCCCCAACAGCTAGTGTAAGATCATTTCAGAGCATTTCACTCACTCGCTGATGGATGGCTTTTCGAATCACACACACACACACACACACACACACACACACACACACACACACTATATAACTAATTGAAATAACTTTTTTTGTACCAAATTGTGCTAAATCATCTTTAGCAATGCGTCACATATGTACACCTGAACAAATAATTATATGCCTACATCATTTTGCTGCCAACTTTAAGCAGGAATTGTTTTTTTTATGTCAGATGAGTTTTTTGGTTGTACATCACTCAGTTGGCCAGCAGAGGGTGCTTATGCTCTAGACATTTTATAGACGACAAAATGGTGAAAATGACAACGGTTCAAGGTTGGTTACAACGACCAGACAAAACACCCATTCCACTCACAGATCTGCATATAATATATACATTTAAATCATGTAAGGTGAATCATAGGTTTTGGGTGTAATACTCAGCAAACTGCGGCAGTTAATGTTGTGGGTCTTTAACCTGACCCAAAACATTCACTGGCGCAGTTTGGACTGTTGACCAACATCTCTAACGCCAAGTATAGCCAACAGTCTTATATGCCAACTGACTAAAAAGAAACTTCAAATGATCCCCTACTCCATTTCACTCCACTACAGCCACAAACCATTGTGTATGCCTGTGTGTGTGAAAAAAAGGGTTGCATCACAAAAATATCTCCATATGCCTGTGTGTGCCTGTGCCTGTTTGTTTGCCCCTTACTGAAGACACTGAAGCAATACCACTTCGTATTCTTCCAGTCGGTGCGTGTCTGACTAAGATCGAGAGAGGACAAGGCAGTAAATCTGGGCAGAAGTCAAGCGTTGGAGTCATGTGAGAAAGCAGATCTTGCAGATTTGACTGAGCAAAAATAAATAAAAAATACAGCACTATATCGACCCATGTGCAATACTGAATCAGCTAGACTATACGCAACAGGTTAACAGTAAACTCTGGACTCTAAGGGCCCATTGTTAGCATCAGATGTTTTTGTTCAGATCCAGATTTGGATGTATGCATGCATGTATGTAATGTATGTAATGTATGCATGTAATGTATGCATGTAATGTATGCATGCATGTATGTAATGTATGCATGTATGTACGTATGCATGTATGTACGTATGCATGTATGTTCGATTTTCTCGACAACCGGCAATGTCAGGTGTGAAGTTGTTTGGCTGAACGGTTCTCCTGAAAGCTGTAAGCATCGATACCGGAGCCCAAGCAATTGGCCTGTTCCGAACAGGCACATTTTGAAAGGGCACTGCACTAGTTCTTGTAAATGTCTGACACACCAATCTGACAAACGTGTGCACAGATCTGTACCCTGAAAAGCTACACGTCACTTACAACATTAACTATTTGTTTCCATCCAACAGAAAATATCCTATTTGCAAGTGTCCATAAAAATTAGGTATTAGCATCTATAGCTAATATTAATGTGCAGAGGGTAGGAGGGGGAGGAGCCAGCAGCTAAACAACACACAAGTGTCCCTTCCGACAGTCCACACTGTGGCTGCATGGCCTGAGATCCGACATGCGTTTGATCTAGGACCACATATGACCCTGACTCAGACCCGATTCCTGGGAAAAAAGCACCAGAAAAAAGGAAACCAGAATGTAGACCCTAGGTGGAGAGGGAAAAAAGGTCTTCTTGGGATGTTGTCTTCACTGATGTATGTATGCATGTATGCATGTACGTCTGTATGTATGTATGTATGTATGTATGTATGTATGTATGTATGTATGTATGTATGTATGCATGCACGTGTGTAGGTTGTATCTCTGCAAATGATGTAAAGTAAGTGAACATGCCATGTGCATTGTAGTTTGGCTATTCGTTTTTACTAAAGCGTAACCTACCTAAAATATTTTCTCTTATTATAAGACTTATTATGGTATCACATATCCATGATTAAACCCATGAGACATACCAATGATACCTTGACACTACAGTCCCACTCCCTTGAATGTGCCATCTTGTTTTCTAAATTCTCAAAAATCTGTTGACTTCTGCAGCCTTCTCTGAAGTGCACATCTCCTGAAGGACTGTAGGAAAACTTGCATGCGCCACATTGCTCGACAAGGCAAGCCACTTATCCATCTATATGTTAATGAACATTGACTTCTCTGGTGTGCTACAGATTAACTCTTGTGAAGCAAAGTGAGCAGTTGGGGGAAGAGAAGTTAGGTTTAGCTGACCGGGGTAGTTTAATGTAGTTGTTGGTACAGGGTGAATAGGTCGTTGGCTGTTGGCCAAGTTGTGCAAGAGGGCAATTCAACACTAAGGGCAACCTTTGCCCCAAATGTTGCTGGTGTGCAAGAAACGCATGCTATTTCGTCCTCAGAAAGAAGTGTTATTGTCCACTGAACCCTGGCAGCTCCTGTAATTACTGCCATGATGTATAGAGGTTGTATGTATGCATGAATCCTGAATCCTAAATGATAAATCCTTTGCAGCCCCCGCCCCAAAAAGTACATTGTGTTCCACAAGGGCTGAGGAATGGAGAACATAACTCACTCAGGCCTGCTACTTCTTCAACTGCCAGTCGTCTTCATGGAATGGTACCAATGGCTCTTTGGGTGGAGGCCACTGGAGGCCTCTCTCTGACATCATTGGCCATGTTGAAACCTCGGGACCGGTTTGTGAATCCTCCCGTCCCACGGCTGAGGCCGAGGCACCTTGGCTTGTCATCCATTCTTGAAGCCCCCCCCCCAATCTACCCAGTTCGTACCAAGCTATTCCAGACAGGTCTATGGTTTGATGGCTGGCCAGAGAGTAACATTGTATATGTGTGTCAGTGTTTGTGTGTGTAAAAGGATGAATGACTTAAGGCACTGCAAGTTGCACTGTAGTATCCAAGAGCTGTTCCTTAAGTCAGAAAGAATTGGCGCATCAGTTTCTAACAAGCTTTTTGATACCGATATTGAATGTAGTGGTCGTAGGTGTCCTTTTGAATGTGACAAAACGTTGCTTTGTGAGTTTGTTCTCCTTGTTACTATTGCTATGTATGTCACAGCAATCTACATGTGAAGACACACATAAGAAAAAGAAAACTGGACCCTAAAATGGCTGACCCTTACTCCCGCCAAAAAACCCAGTGAGCAGCGACATCTAAATCCGACCAACATAGTTTCGCTGCCACATCCCCAAGCATCAAGCCCTGGACAGTTTCAGCGGTAACCAGGAGTTGTGAAATGAGTCACAGCTGAACACTCGCTCAGCTTTCTCAAGGGCAGGTTATTACCCCAGAACTACTACTATGCAACACATTAAGTAATCCATCATGTATTCTCTGCAGAGGTTGTTCAAATGTTCTGTGGAAGTGGATACAGAAGTGGATACCTTCTCATAGGATTTTTTTCTAATGTTGAGAATATATGGGCAATATTTATGGACAACTGGAGTTGCTTAACTTCTTCACAAAATGTATGTTTAAGTGTGTTGACGCCAGCAAATAATGTTGGCCACCTAGCTGTTTGGTCGCAGATCATTACTGAATGTATGGTATTGAATTGTGTGCTAGAAAGTATAGTGAAGGTAGAGAGTACAAAACCTAAAAAGGTACACAAACTGACAGGGCTGGGCAGTAATTCGATATTATCATTTATCATTGGTATTGTTTCGTTATGAAATGAAGATAACGACTTATCGTGATACCCGGTTTTATATCAATTGCATTATGAGAAGATATGCCCTTAAAATTATCAAAATATGAGGTTTGAAAAGTCAGTGAGAAAGGAAAACTAGTTTTAGTTTTAGATACCATACTTTAAACTTCCATATACTTAAATGTAATGATCCTCATTTAGACTGTTTAGAATGGTATTTTGAATTCATAAGCAGTATATAGTGATATTTATCAGTAAAATTCACCATAATTATCGTAATAATAAATGTCTCCATATTGCCCAGCCCTACGAATGGATGAATATACAATTGTATATATATACACATCTATCAGAAACCACTGGCAGAAAAGCTTGTTGCAGGAAATAATAGCGGTTGCCCTACTAACAATGTTGAAAAAAAACTGATATTGCTGGACCCCAAGGTCGTATACCCGTTCAATTAGGATCATGTGTGACAACTGACGGTTACCTGAATTTACAGAGAATAATTAAAGCTAAATTTGAAAAAAATCCTTTCAAATGTATAGATAACTAAAAAGGCTGTTGCCTTATGTAAGGGTGAGCCGTGTTCTATCTCAAGTGCTTCCAGTTTACCCTGTCTGTCTTCACTGTTCAATTAAGGAATTGTACAGTAGTAGTGTGGACTGTATTGTAGGGTGTACATTGGCAGGACTGTGGCAGTGCTGATGGTGTCGAATGTAGTTTCAAACCAAATCCAAGTCCCGCTGTACAGGGTGGTTCACAAACATACAGCTTCTGTGTGTCGTCGTGTTGAAAAAGTGGTTTGGAGCAACTTGAATTGCAACACAATTGGGTGCGCCCGGGTGTACAGAAAGACTGTAAAATAAAAAGCGAACATACTTACCCACTGCTGACCTCTGCTAAATAAATAAATCTTTTCTCTCATTTTGAGTGTTTTGTGTGTGTCTGAGTGTGTGTGTGGGTTCGCTTGCCGGGAATACAAGAGGTGTTGGCCTGTTTTTGATTGTACTGATTCAAAGTGGAGGAACTGGAGCGTGCCAGATGTTGGATGTGTATGTGCAGTGAATGATACCTACAGGCCATGCACAACTTAGAAGATGGAACAGGAGCAGCCTCAACTGCTCTGAAACTGGGGTCACAGGCGAGGGGAGACGCTGCCTCTTTCTGAGCCCCATCACCTTCCTGCTCCTCTTCACTTTCCTTTAGTCGCTCTGCCGCACTCTGAGTCACCCTACCCAACCTCTGACCCTATGAAAACAACAACAAATAATTAAGAATCAATATTCAGAGACTTGAGTATGAATCTTCAAAAGACATGAGGGTGGTAGGGTTGAATCGAACCCTAATTAGGCCAGGCGAGTACAGAAGGAGTAAAAATTAGAAACTGTTTGTACTCAATGTTGAATTCCTTACCTTTGCGGCAGCTTTTCTCTGTGGTCGGCTTCTGGGCTTGGGCTCCTTGGGCCCAGTGAGGGACTTCATGGTGACAGCTGCATGCTGAAGTATACAGTCAGTGCCACAGTACACAGAGTCTTGCAAGGCCTGTTTGGGACATCCAGGGCCGATGCAGAGAGGAAGTGAGCTTTCCCTCTCCGTCTTAATATCAGGCTCTGGCTTGGACTGCTCTGCCATCACCTCAGCATCCCCCTGAAAGCATAGTTCAGTCTTAGGCCGTGTTCAGAGCGGGGATCTTATATCTAGCTTATTGCCAGACAGCTTCCGAGATAGATTGCAGTCCCACCTGGGGTTTAGGTCGACAATATGGTCACATGCCTCTTAAAGGCCTCTCCATTGTTCACAACCATCATGGTACTTTTAGGAATTAAATGCCATGTCTGAACAGGTCATAGGTCTTAAGACCACAAGATATATTTCCCACTTTCCTACTTGTCTGTGGTTTCACAAACACAGAACTCCAAAAATATGAGGGAGAGAAAATAATATACACTGTGGGCAAAAAGACACTCTTACCTTGCTTTCCTGGGGTTTGGTGACCTCCATTGTTGTTTCGGCAGAGGCCGTGGGTGCGAGGACATCCGGCAAGCTGGCCGGGATTTCTGGACTCTCCAGCAAGTCTTCAGACTGGATATTGTCAGGCAGTGGTAATCTTTGTTTCTTGCTGGTGCAGGTAGGACAGGTGTACTCTTCTCCTCTCCTATCCATGCAACGACCCTGTGCTTCGCCGATCCCAACACAGTCTCCGTGGAACCACTCATGGCAGCCATCGCAGCAGATCATGAACCTAGAAGGAGCCGTGGACACAAGAGGAAGAATGGTAGCAAGGAGGGGCTTACAGTAGGTGAAAACCTTTGTTTGCGAGACAGACTGACACATACCTTTTGTTGTGCTTCTGACGGCAGATGCAGTACAGGGCGTTAGGGTCGTACCCTTCGCTGTCGGAAATACTGGAATAGCCCCTCTCCTCCTCGGCTCTCCCCTCCTCTACTGCATTTTCATATTGGCCTTGGGTGACATCAGCTGGCTGGTCCAAGTCACTGTCCAAGACTATACAGTCGGAGTCGATAAGTTTGGTCGGATTGGCCAACGTGACA
>OMOS01069339.1:0-16964 GCA_900312545.1 Merluccius merluccius | reverse complement strand
ATGCACGTACACACAAGCGCACTCACACATGCACACGCACACACAAGCGCACTCACACATGCACATGCACACATACACACACACAAGCACACACACGCACACACACACACACACACACACACCACCAGCTGCGTGGCAGGCCGAGTAGTGAACATGCTTGGGGCACATGACGGTTCGTTAGACTACATATGAGAAGAACTGACTTTTGTTTTCCAAGAAAAAAAAGACATTACAACAATGGGGGGATGGGGGTCAACCAAACAAAGCACTCAGCAACAGTTAGCAAGCTTGCAATGACATCATCGGCTACCTATTCAACAGGCCGCCATAACAAATCTTATAGCGGGATTGTAAAAGGTAAACATTGACGCAACACTCTGTGATGTTTTTGGCCAGCTTTTCCCCTTACATTTGCATGACATATGATCGGGACTGCCATAAGGGATGGGGGACGAGACGTTGTAGCCTACACGAGACGTTGTGTTTTTACTGCCCCGCTGAGATGTGTAAAGTCTGTACAGGTCTGCTATGCACTGCTGCACAGTGGTAGGTCATGCTACCCTTATATGAGCCAATGAACAGTGTTTGGCATTCAGGCCCTAGAGATGCATGCCCTTAGCCTTTTGCTGAGTGCAATTACATGGTAGATGTATCGTCTAAAAGGCTTGTGTTAGAGAGTAATCATATCTGGAACTAAATTTATCTGCAATGAAACATTACACTATAAACACACTTGCACGCATGCACATGTACCGACACACTCATAAATACAGCCTGGAAAAAATATTTTGGATAGTGAGATATACTCTTAATCAGACATATTGAAGTTGACCCCTGGTCAACAATTTCCAACTGGTGTCTCTGTGAAAGGTTTTAAAAAGTCCTTCCAAGGAATATTATTTTAACCAACCAGCCAATTACTTATTCAGTCTATGATCAGAAAGAACCATTGCCATCAGTAACAATACATCTTGGTGCATAGAGTTACAGTTCAGCTCAGTATTATAGTACAGACACTATATTACAGTGCTGTGTTTCACTATCAAGCTTCTGTGGCTCTTTTCTTTTTTCAGTGACCTACTTTGAAGCATTTTTTTCTCGTTCGGACTGCTGCCATGGCGACTAGTAAATATTACCATCTCAATCTTTTCATCTACATGCAAGAAATTTCCAGCAGGGGAAAGGGTAATGGTTGGGGTAAAAACATGCTGCACATGTTGATTATCACATTTATTAGCTGTGTGGTTACAGGCAGGAGGGTCTGGGGGAGACCGGCGATGTCACGATGTGGAAAATAACATAGTGCATGTACTGAGCTCCAAGGATGTGTCTCCATGCTCGACTGCAGCACTGACCAAAACAAGCCAGCAAATCACTTTGTTTTTTTGAAAACATGTTTTCAACAGCTTTATACATACGCTTAAGTCACGCAGTGTGAGTCAGTTAGATTTATATCGGGGGCAGGAAGCTGACAGCCTGATCCCCAGAAATGTACAGAGTCCACAATGTTCTCCTGAAGAGACCATTAAAGGGACGCGTGTTCGTTACTCGAATCAAATGCATTTTTAAACTTGGGAGCAACCTGGAAAATTTAGATTTAAAGAAAGCTGAATAAGAAAGTGTTCTTAAGTTACGATTGAGGTCAAAATGGCACAGCCTTTTTTTCTGTTGGTTATATAATTTTACTGACCAGTTTTGGCCAACAAACCAACAATCCAATGCAGGGAAATGACTACATGGGGCAAACTCATGGATGTTGGGAAACACGATGCAGTGCAAGTCCACCACAGGCTCTGTGTCATCACGTCATAGTATTACTCAACTTGTCCTCAACACAGGCAGGACAGATGCAGCAGACGGCAAAATTATGTTTGGATGAGACAGGCATTACTCACGCATAGACCTACTCGTTGTTTCACCTCCTGTTTTGTCCCTCCCAATAGTGTTTGATTTTTTGCAGAGACAAACCTTTAAACTTCTCAGGTGAGCAAATATACTCTGTGGTCATTTGTCATATTTTTTTTCCTATAGGATTTTGTGTGAACATATGAAAGGCTTTTTGCAGAGTTGGCTAATAGAGGTGGGCAAAGAATTGAACAGTTTAGTTCAACAATGTAGTACACTTAATGTCTCTCAGGCCAAATCCAGAAACTCAGAACAGAGTTAAAACAGAGCTATTGAAGAATTATATATTTATTTGATTCTTTTTGTTTATTTAATGTCTTAATGATGGTTAAGAGCTCCATCATTTCTTATACCGGTTAATGGGCTCCGGTGTTGTGCTCATTAGTGAGTGGAGCACAGTTAGTCCTCATTTGCACCGTTTTCCCCACTGTGTAAAGCAGTAGGGGAGATGGGACTGGAAGCTATTCCTCTTCTCTAAACATTCATCTTCACTAATAGTTTGTGTTTTATAGTAGGCCTAACAGGCAGCGAAAATGCCCCAGGTGTGTAATGCAGTATATGGCCATATGCATGTTTTCCATGGAACCAAGACCTTAAGGGACCAAAGAATGCTTATTTTTTTAGCTTAGTTTTTTTCTGTTCACATATTTTTTAACTTGGTTGGGGTGGAGTCATGGTGGGTTGTTATGTTCTGAAACGAGAAAGCAGCGCTTGTTTCCTGTGAATGTTATCTAAAAATAACTGTTGATGCACCATTAAGATGGAACTGTTAAAATACTAATGATACCTCTCTCTGTAGCCTCCTGTTTCAGGGGCATTAAAACCAGATTGCTGACGGGGATAATTGAGTTCACATGTACAATAGTCAAAGTAGATCACGTTTGTATGAGACTTTTTTAAGGTGTGGTAGCTGAATGTTTTCTTTGTATTAGATATGTAAACCGAAGAAATAACACATCAAAATGTGAAGTGGTGGATATTTAAAAATGTAAGAGTAAAACATTACAGACTAAGTAGTTAACATGCTTCAAGCATGTGGCAATTCTTAGTACTACATGTGACCAAACTAATGGGTCTGGGACGTCTGTACTTAGGGGGACGAAGGCCTGCAAAAGGCCTGCGATGGCTGGGGGTACATAAAGAAGAAGAGTACATGGGTGGGTGGATTTGCAGAATAAAAACTTCCAGGAGCTTGGAACTGAAGAGGGCAGTGTTGGTCCAAGTCTACCAGAAAGTCTTACAAATTCAGATTCCACATGGTGAGCTGAGCAAGGCAAATCAACTTCACTTGACATTGTTAGTTTATCCCTTTGGACTGGCTTCATTTCCCCACAAAATGACATGACAGCATCCAATTAATAAACCAGAACCGCAACGGGTTGGCCACAAAACCAATGTGTCCTTTCTAAAAGAGTTTTTTGAGACAGTGATATTATGATCTTCTTCATAAATTTGCTCGTTTCAGGGTTGACTTGTTTTACACCTTCAACTGAGGGGTTTGGAGTTACTGTGTTGTCTGAAGGCCAACATGTTCTGTATTCACTCTACACTTGTATGCTGTAATACAGCATGGTCTTGGGTTGACAAAAACTCTCTCTCTCTCTCTCTCTCTCTCTCTCTCTCTCTCTCTCTCTCTCTCTCTCTCAGCCGTTGCCCTCTGAGCCAGCAGGGTCTGGATGGCTGAAACGTGAACTTTGAATTGTGCGGCAAAGCCACTTAGAGCAGCAGGGTGAAATAGGTCCTTTTAGCACTCAGCTCTACCAATTAGATATTCCCTCGGTGGGTATGCGCAGGGAGGCACAAACCTGTACACATGCACACACACACACACACACACACACACACAACTACACAATGCATGTGACAGTGAATGAATGGTTCCAGCTTGAACAATGTGATATATTCTTAACCTAAAAATCTACATTGAGCTTGGAAGCTTGCTATAGTATACAGTACATATTACATTATAAAGTGTGTGTGTGTGTGTGTGTAAATCTGTCAAACAGAGTTTATGCCAGGTCATAGATTGTGCTAGTTGTTAAGCATGCAGTCATTGCCCAAAGGCATGGCTTGTTCTCCTATCGATCAATACAGTATAGCCATCCAGCCACCCTACTCAACAGAGAGACTGTGAATAAATAAACTGAGAGAAATACAAAATGCAACACACAACTCAAGTGTTTAAGAGTAAACAAACACCAGCTGGGAGAAAATTGTATAGGTGATATCTGATACAAGTAGGAAGAAAAAAAGAAGAGACCTTAAAGCAGAAAAGAATATGTTTCCAGTTTTTACGTTGTAAAAGTGCACTTTTTGGTTCTCTGGTGACATTCGGTTGGACACATTGTGCATACCTGAATAAACCAATAGACACAAGGCTAATTGAGAACAACAACCAGCGCCGGAGTGCGGTAGGGCGACCTTGTCCATGTTTTCAAGCCTTTCTTCCTGCGGCACCTGAACGCTGTGCAAATCTTGGACCTTGTATCTTACAACTGCTGCACAGCAACAGTTGGTCAAAGGTGGTGTGTTTGCAACGCGCCGACGAGTACTCAAGACGCCCCGGAGAACGCTAAAGGTTACCCGACATTTCTTTGTTTGATTTCATTTGATTGATTTATTTATTTCAATCCTGTAATGCGTTCAAAGTGACTATTTCCAAAGTGGGCTTATTTTCCCAGGGAGCAAAAGCAGCAGTGGTTGAAGAATCTGCATGCGTGTCTAATTACGGTCATCAACCGTGCGTTTGATTGTCTTAATTGCCTTGATTGAGATTTTGTTTAGTGAAGTGGCACAGGACGCCACCAATTAAACCGCACAGCGTGACAGAAAGACTGGCACCACCGCACACACCAATAATCTGACCATCTTTACCTTTTTTTCCCTGTTTGTGTTATTGTGTTGCTATAGGCTCATAAAAAGCACACCATGGGACGGATATATGACTTGATTGATCGTTTGCTGGCAAAAAGTGATTGGTCATTTACATTATTATTATTTTTTTACCATTTCTCCGCAGTTTATCAGCTGTTATCAAAACCCAACAGTGAAACACGACTCGGATCACATGACACGTCTCTGCAAATTCTTGGCCCGTTTTACGATTGGCCGCCTCTGCCTGTGATTTGCTGAAGATAAAATGTCTCCATGAATATTAATGAGGAAATACGGTTGTCAATGGCGATGGTCATTAATATTATGTGTCTGGAGGCAGTTAAAAACAGCAGAAAGGCCAAAAAAGGCTTAGGTTAGCAATAAATCAGTAAACCTATGCAACATAATCATTTATTTGAAACCATTTTGAACAACACATTACAAACATTAAATAACCCATTTTCAGGCTGTTATGTAAATATTAATGCAGTATAAAGTATGCAGATAAAAACACTCGTTTGACCAGAGGATGGAGGACAGGAGGATAGAAAAAGACTGAGAACTGTCGGTGGTTGCAGATTCTCAGGACTACAATTTCCATCACTTTAAAATAATCACCTTTAATCGTTTCTCTATCTAAGCGTGTGTCAATCGCCTTACTAATAGGATAGGTGAGATCTGACCATCGTGTCGACCTCCACACTGAAACTATGACCGCCCAAACTACTAATTGTTTGACCATATTGTTGCTCATCCCTCTTCCGTTCCCCGGCCCGCCGAGGCCCCCCATCCGCTGGGCTCCTCAGGGGAGGGGAGGGGGGGGGGAGGGAGGCAGAAGATGTTTTTGTCCTTACTCTGACACGTTGCGCTCCAGTGATTAATACCTCTGTGCCTCTCGCTGTCTCTTCCCCTTCTCTTCCTCACCCTCTTCCTCCCTCTCTCCCCCGTCAGACCCACAGACACACACATACACCTATTCCATGCTTTTTGGCCATTTGTAGCACCTCTCTCCTCTTGAAGGTTCAGCATGACCCTGCATATTTTATACTTTTCAGACTCACATTGTAGACTGGTCTTTTTTACTGTCTGCAAGTAAGTGTGTGTGTGCAACATCTGCACCACTCTTTTTCAAGAGCAAGACAGAGCGAGAGAGAGAGAGAGAGAGAAACAATTGGGAGCACCGGGACGGCATACCAGCAGACAAATTGATCGTTCATTGATCAGGATGTGTTTGGGTTTGTATTCCTGGAAGCATCCATTGCATTTCATTCAATTATAAGAGTATGAGGGAGGCGAGGGAAAAATCCTCGAATGGTAACCTAAGCCCAGTAACAACAACAAAAAACATGCAACACATCTTCAGATCACGGCTTGGTTCATTCACTTCCGCCCCCCCTTGGCGATACATCAACTGTGAATTACTTAAATATTTGTCGACATTTTGTTGATGTCCACCTAACATGACTTTGCTGTAGGGTTTATGTGCTATAGCTTAGAGGAATCCATCATGCCATGTTAATCCCTGGTAGAGAGAGCCATTGCAAGCCCTTGTGGCTCTCTCTCTCTCTCCCTCTCCCTCTCTCTCTCTCTCTCTCTCTCCCTCCCTCCTAGTTGGACTTCAAACCTAAAACGGATCCGAGGTGCAACCTGAGGTTGCACACACACATCATTATCACGATACTGCAATCATAATTATTCTCAATTATTCAACGTATTTGCTCTCCTCATATCTCTGCAAACCTCTGGCGTACATCACAACCTTCTTGCACCGCCACCATTAACACCCTCTGCTGGTGTTAAGGAAGGGGAACTCAAGTGTGCATTTTCCCATTTCAATCATTTTTTTCTCCAATGGGGAGATTTTATAGAGGACTTTAACAATGCTAACGGTACAGTGGAATCTGAACATAACCTCCGAGTCTGTGATTCACCTCTAAGGCACCCTTCTGTACGGCATTTAAAATGCATCTTACCAGCCCCCGCAGACACAATCCAGCATGTACAGTACAGCATGCGTGCCAGCCAACGCAATGGTCTCAACGTGAGGGATGTGAGAGATTATAACGGTAAAAAAATGCGAGCACATGGATTACAAGATAGGGGGTGGTTTTTGTAGAGAGCATGAGTGGGCCCCTTCCTTCAGCTCTTTGCGGTGATTGAGATGTCTTGTAGATATCTCTCACCGACAACAGTGGGCTGTCGTTTATAAAAAGTATAAAAAATTAAAAAAAAGACTCTGGCAGGCAGATGTTATGTTTCCAGGCTATATTCGAGCCGAAGCCAAAGCATGCAATTTATGAGAAATTAATTGTTGGGCCAAGATTATCCGGTTGTGTTTATCTTCTTAAATTGCCCCATGAGGAGTTGTGAAAAAAAATGTGAGAAGACATCATTCAATATGTAAATATTTGCATGGATATGTATATTTTATTCACAGTTTTTTCCAATCAAAACAGCGCCCATATTCCATCTTTTACATTGAATTTCTATTGGGGTACCTTCATTAAATCCCTCCCAAATAAATGATGATATATATAATTAGTCGTAAAAATTGATATTATTTTATGTCTAATATAAATTAAGTCAAACATGTGTAATCAACGTCCTCTTGTCTCGTCCATCTCTGAGTGAAGGAACCTCTCTGGAAATCCACGTTGCTTTTTCATTTTGACTATGGCCAACATGAAGCAATGGGTATGAGGGAGGGAGATGGCATCTGTCTGTGCTAACTTTGTGTGTGTGTGTGTGTATGTGTGTGTGTGTGTGCACGTGCATGTGTGCTAAACCCTTGCTGAATGCAACTGATGGATTTAATCCATTCAGTAGGTCATCAGGATGATACTGTTCTGCAAGAGCTGCCGTTGATGCACTGACACACAAACCCACATCATACGGTAGGCCTACATTTAACTGCCACATATACGCCGCATTTATTGTAAAGCCCGGGCTCTAGGTCTTAATCCCGATGCTCTCACTCACACACATGCAAGCTGCCAAGTCCAACCAGCCACACTAATACCAATTACAGTATGTACATATACTGAGGGTGAGAGAGAGTGAGTAGTATGTGAGGTGTGAAAAATGATACAAAATGACAAAAGAAAAGAGACACTAGACATAGCGACACAAGGGTCAGCGAAAGCCTCTGACAGACGAAAAGGGGGAGAAAAAAGGGGGAGGTAGACGAGGAGGAGGGATGACAGGCTAGTGAGGAGCTTTATGCTCCGTGTCTGTACCCCCCCCCTCCACCCCCCACCTTTCCACACACACACACCTCCATGTTGCAAGAGCCCTGCGACAGGACTGGGAAATCTCTTAACAACGGGATTTCGGTTAGCCCCCAGGTTCTCCGCTAGGATACACCTGCTTCTCTTTTATCCACAGAAGAACAGCCTTCATGTACAGGGGGGTGGTGGTGGTGGGGGGGGGTGGTACAAACACACACACACACACACACACACACTTTACTGTACACACAAAAGCACACGCTATCCACTTTGGGGTGTCTTCAGTCGTGAGATTTCTATCGCTGTTACCGTTTGGCAGAACAGAAACATGAAAAATGACTTAATATTGGAAACTACCACTGAGGCTAAAGGACAACATGGAAAAAAAAAACATTTTCATTTTCCTTGTTCGTTGTAGGTTAAGGTCAGCGTCGGGGAAAAAAGCGCAAACCCACCCACCATCCATGGGCTCAGATTTGCTAGTCTTTGGTCATTATAAAAGGACCGGAAGGCATCGATCAAGGCCTCCTATCACACTCTTAAACCTAATGCAGAAGCCCTATTGCATTGAAGGCCAACTTATCATACGTCCTCTTTTAATGGAGGATTTTCATTTCAAAGTTATGTGGGTCAAAAATTTAAGACAGGTCAACAGACAGAGCAAAAATAAGTAAATACAAAGTGCCAACCTTTTCTTTTAATAGCGATGTGACAGATGTCATGGGTGTTTTTCCTATGTTGGTGTAGTCCAACACCACATTTCTCCAAGTACTGTGATGGGCCAATTTCCCACGTGCATTACCCATGCTAAAATATGTATGCGTACCCTCTTTTTGTTGGCACATCGGTGTATAACAGTGTCCAACAAATGCCATATGTACTGACGGACTAACAAGAACACCGCACCAAAATAGATGTTTCTGATTTGGGTCACCTACATCAAAAAATAAAAAATACATACTTCTGGAAACGGATCGGTTTCAGAGCCCAGTGGCCCGATTTCATATCATTATGTTGTTTGTTTCGTTGCTTTCAAAACATCCACGATCTTGAACATTGGCATTTTCTAAACTGGTCCCGTCTAGCTCAACCGACATCACATTAACACGGCCGGGGGTTGTGACCGGGGGTTTGATCCCCACCGCGCGCCCCCCCGGACCAAGCTTACACACGCACACGAACTTATGCTATTGAAAGGGCGCTTTGACTACTGCCTGTCCACCTTAAATAAATATTCATGTGAATAGGTCGCCGGCAGTCATTAGCAAAGACATGCAAAAACATGTCAGTGGGAACTTCAATCCCCCGGAGGTCCTTTTGAAAAGACGGATCGGTGGCTAACTAAAGATCTGTGTTAGTTAAGCAGGCGGCGACGGGGCGGATGTTGGAGGCGCACCCTTGCAACGGACCTTGTTAGAAAAAGACGATCCGTGCTCTCAATTTGTCATGAGCTAATAAGGCAAGATAATAAAGGCAAGATAATAAGGGTATGGAAGATAATTATGCACGCTCGGCCGGTATTCTTAGGGCTCTTCTCCATGACTCCTTTAAGGAAACACGAGAGCACGAGACAGCAAATAGCCTACAACCGCCCCCAAAAAAACAAAACAACTCATGAGAGTACATGCGCTTACACACCGATGCTCACATACTGTGACCTTTAGCGTCTCTCCATCTCACACGCGCACGCGCACACACACACCCACACACTCCTCCACACGCACACTCCTCCACACGCACATTTTAGCTTTGGAGCATAATTGGAGGTCTTGCCCAGTAGATAATATGGTCTTGCTAACCTGCGTGGTGATTAATGACGGTAGTATACAGTGCAGGCCTTGCACAGAATTACATCTCCATGAGCTTGGTGTGTGTGTGTGTGTGTGTGTGTGTGCATCCTCTGTCTTTGTGTAATGGTCTGTGCGTGAACCCATGTGTTTGCTTGCATGCACACGGATTTCATTCGTTTGTCTGCATCTGCATGAGTTTATCCGTGCTTGTGTGTGTGTGTGTGTGTGTGTATGTGTGTGTGTTCTCGTCTTTGCTATTGTTCAGCCATCTCTCATGTCTTTGGTACTCTGGGAGAAAAAAAACTAAAATATAATACAAGACTACGTGTCGTACTGTGTCTTCATGCAGGGCACACGCACACGCACACACGCATGCACGCACACACACACACACACACACACATTCAAATATTCACACATAACATGCATTTTCACACACTCACACAAACATACATTCAGACACTTAGTTGCACTCTGCTATTTCTCTTGCTGTCATCCTTGGTCTGGCAGGCTGAGTGCCATGGCAACAGTTCCACCCAGATGTCTTTGTATTTTTTCCTATACTCCCATTCTGCGAGAGGGAGAGAGCGAGAAATAGGGAGACACGGAGTGAGGAATGCAAGAATGGAAAATACGGGACGGACGGGATGGACAGACAGACGGACAGTCCACTCTGTCCATTGAGGACCAAACAGACAAGGCGACAAAGGGAGGAAAGGCCAAGATCGCATGGATCCATCCCGCTACCGGAGAGAGAAAAAAAAACACAAGCCAAACAAAACATAAGATGCGATACCGCGACACCGCAAAACACAAGTGCTGTTCTGTGTGTGTGAGCGAGAGAGGTGCCGTTAAAGCAAAGAGCGATGGGAGGCGAGGGGGATGACGGCAATCAGAGATGGAGAGACGCAGAGATGGGGAGACATAAAGATGGAGAGATGGATGAGGCCCAAGGATCAGACATGATGAGAAAGTTGTAAAGCCGGGGGTTTAGGCGGGCCTTTCGTCGGGCGCGGAAATACCACAGACAAACCTTTGAAGTGGCTGAGAGATTTAGGGCTCAGAACTTGGACAACAGGGGGAACGAAGGAACAAAGCAGAAGACTTTGCGCAAGACGTATGTGCGGACGTGACGACAGCACACCTGGAGAAGGATTACATCAAACGAACGCGATGCGCCTGATAACCCGGCCGGGGCGGCTCGGACCTGCACAGCAAATACGCTTGTTTTTAATGTTTTCTTAACAGCCTCTGTGTACGCAATTGCTCTTGTGTTGCGGCTCAGTCGCTTAACGAGGCGAGCGAACGAGTTTTGAAGTTTATATCGCATTGCATTTCTTGAGTTACCATTCCCCTGTGTGGTGAAAGTAGGGGATACAGAAGGCAAACTTTCCCCATCCGCATCCGCACTGCAGTACTTTAATAGGTTCCACAAAGTAGAATGTAACTAAATTGAAATTGAAATCCAGTTAGTAGGTCAGTCTTGTCTGCATGACGTAACAAATATATATATATATATATATGAGAGAGCGAGAGCGAGAGCGAGAGAGAGAGAGAGAGAGAGAGAGAGAGGATGCGAACACATTCGGTCGATTATCTGAAGCCCCCAGGTTCTTGGAGCTGATATAACAATAACCTAATATATTATATAACAATAACGTAATAACTTCAGGTGGTGCCACCCAACTAATCCCAGACTTTTATTCAAACTTGAAGACCTGCCACAACCTTCTGAAAGGTCTAATGCTTCTGCTCGTTGGAAAACGTCAATTGTGCGATGACAACGTGTGGGTGCGCTGCGGTATAAATAGTTGAACATTGGCAGGTAAATGTCTATCGCAAATTGTGCCTCCACTTTGGAAAGAAGGAACAGAATAAAATGTTTATGAGAAGACCTATAAATGCCGCGATGGGTTTCTAGGCGGTAGCGAAGCTGTGAAAGCGACGCATGCCCAGGGGTTTTGAAAGAAATTAAGCGTTTTAAACTGAATATAATTTCTGTTTATTTTTTTAATTAACAAACATTATTTGTGTTAAAATATTACAAAATTGCAATTTGTTGTTCTTTCCCTCCAACTTAGTTCATTTTCAAACGGCAATGACTACTGTCGACGCTGGGATTTTTACCTCCATGCGAAATAGGATAGGCCTTAGGGCTGGGCGATATGGCCAAAATCTTCTATCCCGATGTAGGTAATTTAATATCTTGATAACGATAAATATCACAATATAGCATGTTTTCTGGTAATTCAATAAATAAATAGTCAATAGTCAATACATTTTATATAATATATAAAATTAATAACCACATGGTAAAACTTATTTTTGTATACTCCTGTGTGAATTAAATACTTGACAAATGAAAAGTGTTTTCTATTTTTGTTCATCCCTTAACTGTGCAGCCAGGAAAAGAAAACACTTATGCCATATCACAATATTACCATATCCAAAATCTAAGACGATATCTAGTCTCATCGATATATTGCCCAGCCTTAATAGGCCTACTACTGTTTCACGTACCCGTAGATGGTCACACCGACTCTGTAATTAAACATCACATGATTATATTAGAGCAGTTATATTACACTAAATACTACATCCGGTTTGGCTGAAAGATGCATTTTCAAGGCACAAGTGGGAAAAAATTCAATGTGTGCGCTCCTTGAAAAGCAACGCAACGCACTGCCATTGCATACTAGCATCTAGATTAGGCCTACTAAAATATGCACATTTAAGAGAGGGCTGTTGTCACCGGTTGGCTGAGTGTGGCATATTTTCATTGTTAATTAGCGTTTCTCAGGCATGTTATGTTTTCAGTGCTGTGGGTCATTAACATTCATGTCAAAACAAGAGGGCATAAACAAATGAATATAACAATGATATAATGTATAGCCACGACGTTGCAGAGACTCTAAGCACAGCTGGCACCCTTTTTAGTTTGGAACGCTGCAGCATTTGGTCTCATTGCTTTTTCTATTAATGCTGTCAGTGTGTGTGGCAGTGTGTGTGTTTTAGAGAAATCTGGACACACACTCACACATAAATCCACTCTCACACTTCCACACACAACACACAAAACACACACACACACACCAGCAGTATGTCTCAATTTATCCCTAGCTCCTTGGGCATGTATGTGCCACACACACACACACACACACACACATATGCAAGCACACACACACACACACACACACACGCGCGCGTGCGAGGGGTCATTGTAGCAAGATGTAAGAAAAAGGAAAACACAATGCTCGCTCACGCATACACACCAGAGTGTGTGCACGTCGGGTGCCTCTAACGTGTACACACAAACCAAACGAATGCTCAATGAACGGTGTATGATTGCGATACACTTCTACACACACAAACACATTCTCACAAATATGTACATACACACAAACACATGCTCAGAAATATGTACACACATGTACGCACACATAATCACACACACACACAAACACACACACACACGCTCACACACAGACAGAGACTTCAAACACACGCTCATTAGATAGTCTACAGAGAGGAAATGTGATGTTAAATAGATCTTGATGTGCAACGACGCAACAAAACACTTCACAGGCCAAGACATTTGAGTGGGAATATGAGCATGCATCACTGAGACATCACAATGGGCATGTTGTGTGTGGGCAAGTGTGTTCTAATGTGTAATAGTATGCAGTAATGAGTAATAATTATGCATGATACAATTACATATGAGTGTATGTGCATACACGTGAAGGATAGTGTGTGTGTGTGTGTGTGTGTGTGTGTGTGTGTAGGGAAGCTGTAATGTAAACCCCTTGGGGTTGTGTTTGTCAAAGAAGCAGGACTTGGCAAGCAAGGCAAAACACCAAGATACAGTGTAGAGATCCATGTTCCTCGCCTGCAGTAACACACGCACGCGCACACGCACGTGCACACATGCACGTACGCATGCACGCATGTACGTCTCACTTTCTCTTTATCTCTCTCCCTCCTTGAAAATCTTTCATTTCATTTGCCGATTGGGATTTGTGATGGGACTGTGATTGTCATACACGGGTCTTGGCCTTCCTCTCACCTCCTGATGTGTGTGAATGGTGTGAGGGAATGACTCGCTAAGAATCAAAAATAATGAAAGTAAATGCAGAGAAAGCCAACAAACGCACACCTCGCCAAAACTTGTATTGAATATAAAACAAGTTTGTTTGCAAAGGGCTTCTTCGGACTTGACCCTCTTTCTCTCTCAATCAAGAGATGTAAAGACATGTTTGGGGGGGGGGGGGTATACAGTATACAACGTATCTCGCTTTCTCCATCTCCTTTCATCTGTTTGACTCTCGCTCTATCTGTGTGTGTTTTTCTCTATCTTTGTGTGTGTGTTTTTCTCTGTGTGTCTGTGTGTGCGCGCGCATGTGTCTTTCTCCATCTCCTTTTGTGTGTTTCGCCTCTCTACCACCCCGCTCCTCCCAGTCGTGCTATATTTAGTTTGAAGTACTTCACGCACGTCAAAACCGGTGCAATAAAAAAGTATGAAAGCGCACAGGTCAAGGCCCGCCTCTATGCCTCCTTGGCCGTCTATTTGCACTCCAACCCACGCCAAATGCCTCCCTAGAAAGTATTTACAAACAGCGAAGCCAAGGTCTTCTATCTTTGTCTCTTCGCCTATCACCCCCCCCCCTCCATCACACACACACACACACCGCTGGCAGTATTCTAAAAAGCTACTCAAATAATCTATAGGAGGTGTGCGAATTTGACATGTGAACGTGTGAATTTGTGAATTTGAGTCGGGATGCCTGGTAGTTCTGGCAGGTGACAGCGAGATGACACACGGGTAATGGAAGGTAAACACCGCACCTGGAACTAATGAGCAATAAAGGGAGAGAGGGAGGAGTGGGAGAGAGAGCGAGAGAGAGAGGAAGGGAGAGAGAGAGCCAGAGAGAGAGAGACAGCATGGTCGCTGAGCTGGCGGTGAATGCACCGGTTGGCAGAAAAATAAGTAAACTTTGAAAGAGGTTTTCTTCTTTTTTTTTTAAGAACACAACTGTAATTGCCGTTGAACTTCACAATGTGAAGCTCTGTCTGTCTCAACTGATAACATGGCTAGGTGATTAGGGGGCGCATTGAAAAGAAAGTGACAATGATGACGGTAACAATGGCCGTAATTAAAAATCACACTTTCCATTCCTGTGGTACTCACAGGCAAGCCAGCCGGTAATGACAGATGGGGCATTTTGAGCATTTTGGGCCTACTGAGTCCAATTTTGAGCGCACTGGTTGCTGAAAAGTTTCAGATGAACGAGGACAAAAGTGAAGCCGGGAAGGAGACAGGCAAAGGAGGAGGGAACGTTGGACGGGGGTTAGGGGGCCAGATGTGGAAATGAGAGGGGCGGGGAAACGGGACGTTTTAATCATTGTAAAGGTGAGCGGGGAGCGGAGACGGCTGCGAAGAGGGGCACATATTTTATTAATAATTACAGCCTATCAAACCCCACCCGCCACCCCCCTCAATCTCCATCTGCAAGGACCAGCGCCACTTGGAGACAAGAATTACCTATTCATGAGTGTGTAAGAGCTGTTTTTGACTTGTTTGTACAACATCGGTGTACACGCACACACACAGAAAAATGATGGCTTGTCACCAAGTGAAAGCTTGCGTGGCTCCAAAACACACCATTGATCATTCTTGCGCGGTTACATCACAGGCGTCTGTGGCAGCCTCTTTACAAGCCGTGTCACTCTCAAGGGTCGAATATATACGGCCATATTTAAACTGCACTCTGTTCTGTAGAGGAGGAGGAGGAGCCTTCCCACCTCCTCTCTCCAGAATATGACATTTCAACTTTTAGACAACAATAACTTGTGAGTGATGTGTGAAAAATGATCAAAAGTACTTGGAGAGATTTGGACAGTGTGTTTGATTAGAGCATTTTTATATTTCTTTTTTATATACTTATTGCCCCCCCACACACACACACACACACCAAAAAATGGTGTTGCAATGCAAAATATATAATATAGTAATAGTCACAGTGGTGGTGGTTAGAGTAGTGCTAGAACAATGTGCGCCCACTGGATCGAATTTGAGTCCCAATCTAATCAGTGCCTGTCTTTTGTCTTTCTTCTCCTTCTCCTTCGTCTTCTCCAAAACAAAGCAATATTGTTTCGAGAGGTCTGATTAACGCAGGCCAATTAAAGCCTTCTCCCGACATTATGTTTTTTTTATACATTTTATTGTGTTCCCATCTGATCCGGCACTCATGACAAAAAACGGGGTTGTCAAAAATTGACTGTTGACTGTAAAAAAGGCAGAACGTCATTCATATTCAGTAGAAGGTGACACTTTACCTGGCTAGTCCACAGTTGAGTATCAATTGAGTATCAATTTTGTATCAGTTGAGTATCAACATTGTCTCAGTTTAGTGTCAGTTGACACTGACTTGACATGTCAACAGTGTGTAAGTTGTCACTCAATAAGGTTATCAAGAACATATCTGCATCATGTGATGACATCATGTTATTAATAAACAGTACTCAGTAGACAATTAATTTGAAATATTATGGATAATCCATCGATATGCAAGTCAAAGTCAGGTGAAACTACTGAAAATGTGTAGAAATTGAATATGTGTGGATATGCTCTTGATAAACTTATTGAGTGTCAACTGACACTAAACTGAGACAATGTTGACACTCAATTAATAGTCAACTGTGGACTAGTCAGGTTAAGTGTTAGCCAGTAGAGTTCAGACAAAGACAATCTGTGTGTGTGTGTATGGGTGTGCATGCGTGTGCGTGCGTGTGTTTGTGTTTGTCAGAGAGACAGAGAGAGAGCAAAACGAGAGAAATTACAGAAAAGTTGACATGATTGTTTCACATGAATGCCCTTGAAGAGGGAATGGCAGAGACATGCACCCACTCAGTCACACAAGCGTCAGGTGCACACACACACACACACACACTACCTGCACGACCTTGACACCTCCTAATATCTCGCCTTCAAACACTCGCCGCTCCCCGAATATCTGCTGTCAGACGCTCTTAGTGTCCATGTGGGAATTATCGCTGCATTTTCATGTCTTATGCCTCCCGCACAAAATCCACTTTGAGTGCTTCTAAATCTAAGCTTGCCGAATGCCATCGTCTTGTTTTTCTTGCAACTATCAAGAGTTACACTGTC
>OMOS01068988.1:4860-18571 GCA_900312545.1 Merluccius merluccius | reverse complement strand
CGCGGCCCAGCGCGTGGGACAGCAGCACCTGCAGGTTGAGCTTGGCGGCCGGGTGGAAGATCCATCGCCGTTGGTTACCGCAGAGCTCCCGCGCACAGATGCGACAAGTCTCCTTCATCTTGAGGTCGAGCATGGACCACACACACAGGGAAACAACTGGAGCGATGATGGAGGGGCCCAATTCCTATCAGGGTATGTCAACAGTCTCCTTCACACAGAGATTGAAATGCGCCCCCCAATTACAAGCCTGCATCTGCATTTACTCTTAACCTATATATATAAAAAAAAAACGATATTACCACTAAGTAATTGGCAATATGGTAAAGAATGGTTGTATTGCAAGATAAATTGGCTAATAAATAAATAAAAAAAAGTAATAATGAGTATATGGTCGATCTCAGACAATAATCAATTGACTAGATTCAATTTTGTATAAAACAGTCTGGAGTTGCTGAAAAGATGAATTCGTTGATTGGCCCCAACTTAATGACCGTCCGGATCTGAAGAGGCGCATAGGACGTGCTGCCGCCGGCTCCACGTCGTCCTGCCCAGCATGTCGTCTTCGTTCTCCGTCATCAACAGCAGACACACTTCACGCATTTCCCGGACATCGCGGGCACGATCCTCTGCACCATCATCATCATCATCATCATCATCGCCGTTCGCCGGTCACGGGAGCCGCTCGTTACCGGTAAATGGTCAATCCCCCAAAACAGTCATAAACTTGATCCGCACCTCGCTGTCGGTATTCCCATCATCATCATCGGGAAAAAAAAACATTATTTCGCCGCACAACCGCACCGAGAGATCAGCCTGATGATCCCCGCGTCGGAGATGCTCTGAGGCGGATAACGCTGTGGCTGCTGCGCTGAAGCAGACCTGCAGCGGCGGAGCAGACCATTCTGGGTGGTGTGGGGGGGGGAGGGGGTTGAATTAACCCTTTCTTTTCATTATATGTATGGCCGGGCGTTATGGTAAGTAAGTGCGCAGGTTGTAATTAAGTAACCGCGTCGTGACAACGAAAAACATGGTAACCGTCCGCCACGCAGTGGGTATATGGACAGAAACCAGACACTGTCCTCCCCAGGGACGGAAGTACTTACTGCCGCCCGGGCTGCTAAGCTCAGCACGCCTCGCCAAACAGGTGAAATGCCACTATATATACATTATCCATTAGTGACGCTTTGCACATTTATACCATGATTACATGACGCGAGGTGGCGTAAAACCAAAGAAGAAATCGTGACAATCCCCCCCCCAAAAAAATATCAAAAGATATACGTTTTGTTAGGCAGGAGAGGGATCACATACACATTCCTTTGGCTCATTTTGAGGATCAGATATAGGTATAGGCCTAGTAGGCCTGCACAGCACAGGTGCAAATATCATACCATGTATTAACCAACAAGGCACATCAAATATGAAATCACTTTCGACTATTTGCAATAAAATGACACAGGTTAATCATTGTTCCAACCACCAAGAAAATCCGAAAATAAATGTACTTTTATAATAAGTTATAATAAGTACTTTTATAATAATGATCTGTATAATAGTCCTTTTCTGCGCGTTCTCCATTAAGAATACTAAATAATTCAGCGGTGCGTATACATCGGTCATACAGCTCTGTGTTCACACACACAAGAGGACTGTGTCTGTTTGGGAGAGACAGTGTGCATCCCTGGGGGCCGTACAGACAGATGGTCACAGTCTCTCGCTGGGACTTCTGAAATGAGGAAAGACATATTCTCCCAAAAACTAGGCCTGTTTTTTTTTTTTGTCCCAAGAAGTGACTCTCCTTTTCTCTCCAGTATCAAGTCTGTACACTTTTTTTTGGGTTGGATGTTGAAAATAGGTTTAGGGCTAGATCCCGTCCCCCGGGTTGCTCTTGATTAATTAAGACTGGGGATTTAGGGTTTATGATTAATGCTGACCGATTTGCTCTAAACTAGACACTTCGCGGAAGATGGACTGTGAAGGAGGCGTCTGTCGACCAATAACATAAGCGGCAAGTTTTCCGAATACATATTTAAGAATTTTGAACGTAAAATAGGCCTATCTGCAAATCTTCATAAAGTTGATAACAGAAATCAACATATCTTGCAAAGCATTATTCCCATGGATTCTGCAGTGACATCATTACATCATAGATGGAAGTGATTGTTCATTCTTAGCAATTCTTTACATTGAGCGACAGTTAAGTACTATAATTGCGTCACATGACCCCCCGTTACTCAACCCACTCGGTCGATACAAACAACCACTTTCACTCTCAATCGCTCTTTCTCTGACCCTGTCTTTTTTATTTAGTTTGAATCTCTCTCTTGTGCTAATCCTAATGGCTGGCACGTCTGGCGAAATAATTAAGAGCTCCTTTACACAGTGTCCGTCTGAGGAGACACAATTTGATATCCTCACCAGGGTCGCTGAGAGACCCGAAGTCCAGCTCGGCCGAGCGACTACCCTGTTGAAACCGGAACCTGCACTAACCCATGTGTGCCTGCTAACCCACACACACTTGCCTGCACACACACACACACACACACACACACAGATGAAAGGTGCCACCCCATGAGAATGCAACACAAAACCTCTAAGATTATCAGTCACTCTTTGAGCCTACACAATGTTATATGATCTTTCCGACTTAATGTCAATACAAATTGTTGTTGTTGACACCGGCTTAGAACGCACATACATATGCACACACACATGCACTATACTATCATGTTGAAATCTGAACTGTGTGTTTTGCTGGAAGGCAGATTTGCATCTCTCGGCCGGAGCTTGTTTGCAAGTTAAATCAGCAGAAGAGACGCCTTGAAAGAGACCGTCCAGTAAAACAAAGATCAAACTCAGAAGTTGAGAATGAGGCTGTAGATAAACAGCAAAAAACACTGGTTGGAGCACACATACAGACCGACAAGTGAACAAGAACAACAGACAAACCGATTGATTTGTGAAACAATTTAGAAAATACATATAGCGTTAAGCCGCGGACACGTAACATTGTGTACAATTACAGAATGGAAACATTGTAAGAGCTAATGAATAATAATGAGGTGCACTCTGCAGCTGAAGACTGCCGCACACAAACCACACAAACACTGCCAGAGTTACTGCAATATCACATTATATCACTATGTTGCAATGAACACGTGCTGATTTGCTTACACTTAAATAATAGTGACTTTTAGTTTTTCAATCAATACTTCTGTACTACTGTGCTATAGCTTAATACTAGCCGATCCTTCTTCAGAAGGAAACCTACTCCTATTGAAGAACACTGTTGGCAGGTAATTTAACGCAGTACTGACACTCAATGGCCAACTCAATAATTACACGTAATGGAGCCAATAACTTCCCATCTGCCTCTGTGTGTGTACCTCCCCCTGTGCCCTCTCTTGGCTGTGACACATCCTACAGCAGTCTGTTTAATATATAAATAGTAAATACATATATGCAATTTGGTGTACAACACTACAATTCAAATATCTTGCTATATCATGAGTGCATACATTCTTAGCATGGGTGGGCCCAGGGTGGTAGTGTTGATGTCATGCACAACTCACCAGTTGAGCTAGACAGGACCTGTATTATATCTGTATATTACACGGCTTTGTTGAATACTCGATTCTGATTGGTCAATTACGGCATTCTGCGGTCTGTTTTTTCTGAATAGCAGACGCTGCTATGAATAACAGACTGTTGCTATGGACGCTTTTTCGAACCACAGAAGCAATGAAATTATTTTTAAATCAATAAGTGTTAAATGTTATATTTTGTGTCAAATTATTGATTTCATTAGTAAGTAGCCGTGTAATGAGCAGGATAATATACAGCAAGTGCGTCGGGGACCTGCATCACCCTGTCAGGGTTTTGCAATAATAACCGGTGTACATTATCGCTTATGTAATAGATACATTAATCCAAATACCTGCATCTCCTGTTCGATGCGTAGCCTCTCTTGGCCCAGCTCCTCCTGGTAAAACTGAGAAGAGATGGGGACAATAGCAAGGTAAATAGAAGCCACTGCTTGGGTTTTGAATGAAACTAAATACATGTATTAATGAATATGACATTACGCCAGTTGAAGTGCTACTAAAATATAACATTGTGACGTGGGAGATTCCCAATTGGATGGGGATCTTTAACTATCATTGGGAAGTGTTCTCAAGCAAAATCTCTAACAGGTATATATTTGTGTACATGTGAGAGAGCATTTCTGCGGCAGATAGCGTGGGTGAGAAAGCCTTGTGACCTACATGTATAGCTGCTAAAATAGGTAAAAGGAATGCTGCAGATGCTGTTTCCAGGAGCCCCGGTCTAAGATAGCGTGGTGCTAAACTGGCTATGAGCTAAACAATGTTCCAGTAGGAACAATGTAGGACAGCAATAGATAAAAAGAAAAATAGTTGGTGTACATAAGCGATGAAGTGCAAATACAAATGATCTTATTGCACTATATAAATAAAGCTGCCTTATTGGTACGTTATTTGATCAAAGTAAGTCATACCCAAGAGGAAATTTGATCTGTTTGATGTGAAAGTATCCAATGTGTTGTTAATATTTACTCTTACTATTAGGTCATTTAGGGGACTTACTGTAAATGACTTACAGTTACAGTTACAGCTGCTTACAGTGAATTCAGATTCAGGTCAGTAGGGAGCAGGTAGGGGTTTGACAGTGAATACAGGTAGGCTGCAGACAGCTTTTGCAGATAACTTTTGAATTACAACAGTGTCTGTAAATGGGAATTATCTCCGGCAGGGTTCTTCCACAATCCCGGTGAAGGAGCATCACTACCTAGTACGTACCTCTACATCTTTGTCTTTCTGGAGCAGGGAGGAGGACAGCTCCTCGACCTGGCCCTCCAGCTCCTCCACTCTCTCCGTGAGCACCGTCTTCTCCCCACTGAGCTCTGCCACCAGGCCCTCCTTGGAGCGGAGCTCCGTCATCAGCTGCTCTATCAGCCTGCAGGACAGGACACAGACAACATGGTGGTGTGAGGGAGATGCTATACACAGGCTATCTGCAGGTTTCAACCAGTTCAATTGAAGACTTTTTAATACCACTTAGAACACAATTTATTACCAAATTTACAGCCCAGTGGTATTCAGGTAAATGACAGTCCTTAACCTGAAATTGTTTTATAAGACTACACATTTGTTTGTATTGTCATTTGTTTATTTGTTGTCACATTGTCACTTTATCTCAGCAGTGCTGCCTGTCTGGCAACAAAAGTATCCTGCTGCACACACATGAAGCTATCACGCCAGTGCAGTGGTCAACACAACAGCTCCTGCATGCCGCGGGAGGCAAATAAATATCTATTTCACATTAAATACATACAAGTTTGACATTTATTGGTTTGAGGTTTATCAATTTTTCTCTCCCGATAGTCAGAGAAAAAATATTTAAGACCTATACAAATGATATTTAAGACTTTGTTATGCCTTTTAATGCCTTTTACAGCCTTACATTGGCATTTTTTAATTTATAATTATTTAATTTATTTTAATACTTCTGCTGGTACCCTGTATACAGTGTCCTCACTAACACAGAGAGCTAAGCCCTGAATGTGTTGTTTTGGTTTTGATTCGTTTTTCTATACCTGTCTTTGTTGGTGTTGGACTGGGGAAGGGTGCTGGGGGGTCGTTCGTCCTCAGGGCTGTCCTCCATGGGGGTGTCTGGTGAGAGAGGGGAAGCGAGGGAGTGGGACCCAGCCAGCGAGGCCATCCGCTCAGCCTCGCTCCGCGCTAGCTGGGCTTCCTGGATGACACACAGACATAAATAAATGAGTATGCAGTACAACAATATAAAATGGTATCTATTTTCTCGACAACCATTCATCTGATCAACTTCACACTTGGCAGATGTATTATTATGTATAAGGACCCAAGGAAGTGCAGTGTCGAGTGGGAAGTGGTTTGGATGAGTGGTTCTTGATAAAGCTGCAAGCAACAATACCGGAGGACAAGCAACAGGCACATTTTGAACTGCACTAGTATATACTGTATAAATATGACAATGGTTTGTTATGATCATAACAAACCATCGTATATGTTAGTAGCATGATCCCAGCCGTGTGTGGGCGTGCACCAACCTCCTGGAGGAGTTGAATCTTGGTCTCCAGCACCTCCTGCATGTCGTTGATCTCCTGCTGTCTCTCCTGACAGCGCCTTTGCAGCTCTGCCTCATTGTGATTGGTCAGGCTCTCCGCTGTCTCGCTATTCGCAGGAAACAAAATGGCATCTAAATATCTCTTTGTGTTCATTTAACAGTTCATTTATTGTGTTCATTTAACAGATTAATTACATTTTCTAACTCATGACATGTCCAGTCGAACACCTTACACACACGTGCACAGAGGCAGACAGACAGACTTGCACGCACGCACGGACACACACACGGCTTATCTATAATGGGACATGTAGTCAGCCGCGGGTCAGCTCTGGGTTGTTTAGGAGACATGAGTATGAGCCAAGAGGCGACATGATGTCATTACCCCGCTCTTTCTCACTCTCTCGCATTGGTGGGGATACACAGCAGCAGTGGCAGCGCCTACTTATAGCAAAGCAACAAATAGAGTGAAGTCACACCCTGGGTGTACATTTTTATTGGCTCCCGTCCGGGGTTGGTGGGGGTGGTTGGGGACCAGTGTGAACACACTGTGTCAGCTCCTACCGGTAAACGTGGTCATTCATAGATTCACTCGCCAAATGTGAAATTCCATTGAGCTGAGCGGATGTCTCACTTTGTGCGTTCTGCTCACGAGGTGTGTGTTTATTATGTGCATTTTCTGTCTGTTTGTCACTCAGCTCAGCTGACAAGGGTGAACCCAAGAATTTCCCGCTCTAAGAATGGCGCGCGCCCGCCACTCTGTCGCCGTCCCGTCCGTTTTAGTCCCTCTCTCTGTGTATGTTTTTAAACTGCGTCGCCACATGCAGCGGCTCAAATAACTGGAATATTTTCGATCGGTCTGCTACTTAGTAACTACTGTCTCGCCTGGCAACAGTCTTGGTGCAGAAAAAGGACACAGCATCCTTTGGTTAATTATAACAATGATCTCCATAATGAGGGAATCTGTGCAGATAGAACTACCTCTGTAGTAGTATTTGTCAATGTATTTGACTCAGAAAGTACTTTTTCGATTTTGAAGATCATGAAGGCTGAAGCAACACACAATGGTGATGTTGTTTAGGAATATCTTAAACAAACGTTAAACACAAAAGTTATCTTCACATTATTTTGTTGATTGACAGCATATGTGTGTCAATATACCTTCAAACATTTTTTTACATTTGGAAGTCTAATGATTAATGAATCAGTCATTGAATCAATGATCATCAGAATGATTACAACGAGCAAAATAGTCAGATATCGTAGCCCTGTCCACTACAAACAAGTGCAAGCCCACATAGCTGGCTAGTTATTCAGGGATTTGCTTAAGGACTCCTCAACAGGGCAGAAGCTGTTCACAGATGCCTGAATCTCAGTCCTCTATTTGAAGGTCACAGACTGCAAGCTATCCCATGTACACCAACATTCTGCAAGAAAGCCCTCAGCTTTTAGTCTTCTCCACGTCTGAGGTGCTGCTTCAGTCCATTACTGTATAATAACCAGGGCTTTACAGCTCCATCACAAACACGTTTCTAAACAACACAGGCTCCACAAAGTCCTTGAGAAATGAGACGGTATCATAGTCTAGATTATGATCTGACGCTAGAGGAGGATGGCTCTGATGGAAGTGTCAATGCTTTGGTAATAGAGGCGGATTCACTGAGATTATCTTCTCTTGTCTGTGGTATTGGTATCGAAAGCATTTGTTAATTGAGGGGGATGTGTAGATCGGTGTGCCAATTGGGTATGCGCACACACTTGTGTGTCTCTCTGGGTAGTGTGTCCATGAGTGTTTGTGTGTCCCAGGCATCAAAACATGTGTGTGTGTTTGAGCTTGTGACTTCTGCCAGTGTTTGAACCCCATTATATAAGAGCACATGTCTGAATGTATGTGCACGCATGCATAGATGTGTGTCTACATGCACGCTATCAGTCCCAGCTGCTGTGTGCCATACGAGTGGCTAGAGATACGAGGTGTGACCCCTGTTAAGATAATATCCCTACAGAGAATCATGACTAAGCTCTGATTCAGGCACACTTAGTCCTCAGCCCATAGATGGAAGCATCACAAACTGCCAAACAGTCCCACACACACACACACGCCAACACAGCCACCTGTCATAGGAACTAACACAAGCAAACAGCAACCTGGTTATCTATGCCTGAGACCATTTAATATCAACTGTCTTAGCTGTATATGTAACCCTGCCTAAATTCTATTGTAAACTGCACAATATTAGTAGGTACACATATTCTAGCTCAAGATTTCACCATGTACCAACACCTGCGACGGGCATCTCCATGTATTGGAAGAATACAGCACCTAACTAATGATAAATAAATACTACTAATAGCGGTTTAGTGTTGCACTTTCTCCTAACAAATGTACTTATTGTAAGTCACTTTAGACAAAAGCGTCTAAATGCTGCTAAATGCCCTAAATGTAAATGTAAATGTAAATAATGCTGAACGTTCACTGACCGTGACATGAACGGCCTTAACAATACATTTTTATGTGTTTCTAGTTTTCTGTGAAGATCTGATTTCCATAGGAAAGATAATGACCATATTTTGGGGTATGAATTAGAGTGACTGGATCTCTTTCCAGTTGTTGCAGCTGGTAAAGGACGTGTCGAGGACTTACAGGGCCTTGTCCAGAAGCTGCTGCTTCTCCTGGAGCTCCTGCTTCAAGCTCTCCACCTCCACCTTCAGCTCGATGTTCTGGAACCAGAGAAGAGCAAAACATCACACGGTTAATTCATCATGAACCAATCATCTCAACCGAGAAGTTAGTCAATCGACAAGGAAATAAATCCAAAATACATCGTAAAAATTCATAGTAAACAAGTCGCTGAGTTGCAAACACGATAATCAGTCGGTGTTTGGGTGTTAAGTAGCTTCATGGATTGCAAACAGATCAATGGCATTTGTAACTGTCAACCGCACTGTAATGTAATACAAATTAAATATTAATGGACTGTGGACATGTCTACAATGCATAATGAAACTGCATTGTTTTTCTTCTTATTATTATTATTATTATTTTTTTTTTTTTTACACATTTAAAAAAAAATTTGGTTTGGTTTAATTCACTGTTCGGTGTATAACAAACAATTGTGATAATTGTTCAGACCTTCTTACATGATTATGTGCATCCATAGATGCAAAGTCATCGCATTTAAACTGGACTAAAAATAATTATCGATGGAGTACTAGCTCTAGCCCTCGTGCTTTATCGCTTACGCTGTCTTTCTGTTGAGAACACTCAGTCTACCACTCAATCACTCCTTGGTTTGCTTATTCTCTCTCCCTCTCTCTCTCTCTCCCCCCCTCTCTCCCTCTCCCTCTCTCTATCTCTCTCTCTCTCATTTCTCCATCTCTCTCCTCTCTCTCTCCCTCTCTGCTGTATAAACCAAAGCCAGGAGGTGTAGTGTATCTCCAGTGGACAACATCTCCCTGTGCTGCCATGGCTGGTATATTTAGAACTGGGGAATCCAGGGCAGCTCAGACATGTGTCCGTGGGCCAAATGTTAACCCCCCCCCCCATCCATCCCCAGCTTGTTTACCTGCTCCAACTGTACTGCGCGGGGGGCCAAGAGTGGCCTGCTGGGGCCAATCAGGGTGGATGAACTGAACTTTGTGATGGAGGATTAGCAAAGGTGAAAATGGTGGTGGGGGGGCTCATACTTGCCAGCCCACCCGACACGAAGGAGAGAACAGTTTATCTGCCTGCCCCACGGGAACCGGCTCAATCCAGACAGCTGGCTTCAGTGACTTTATCACCTTAAATGCCGCTGGCTGAAAGGCTTTTCTTTAAGTATGACAGGCCTCTAATTTTCTTGTTACTTTTTATATTTATTATTTTGTTTCTGGTTTCCTTTTTCCTCTTCTACTATTTCACCTCACCTCTGTTGAGCTCTTTCCCCCCACATCCTCCTCTCTCGCTTCCATAGCAGCAGTACTGTGAGTACATCACACTGTCTGAGTGTGAACAGCGCCGATCTGTTCCTGCAGTTCACCATGACCCGGGCTGCACGTGCGCCGCCATGCGTGCTGTCCGTCCCCCCATCACTGTGTAAATATTTGAGACAGGCACGACAAGTCTGCCCGAGGTCTGTGCGTGTGCACATGTTCCAGGCGTGCGTGCTCGTGGTTAAATCACATTGTGGTGGCTTAACAACCTTGGTTTTAAATGTCAAAATATGACCGCATTCTCTCTAGTGTCTAACGTTATAGACCGTTATTTGACCGAAAAAAGCACCAACATAACTAACACATCATATCATAACTGCAACACAATGACCTCATCACATGAGGAAGAAAGCTGGTGAAATACCCTTTATGAATATTTTAACATTTGATCCATGTATGACGAGCCAATTTAAAACAGAAGCCATTGCAGTGATGTGGGTTTACAGTGAAAGAGCACTTCTTCCAGCTCACAAACAGCTCTATATATAGACTCTGGCTGGCGTGTCGTGCACCTGCTATTTTTCTCATCCTGGTCTCTCTGGCCTTAGCAACAGAGACCCTAATAACCCTGCCGGCAGGCAGCTGATACTAATACTGACCTGGGGGTTATCAGCATGTCGGCCTCTCTTAGACACACACATGTAGGCACACGCAAGTGCGTGCAATACTGAGACACTTTGTACTGAAATGAGGTGAAGACAAGGTGAGCCTTCATGACGAGCTAAATAGGGATTGTTTTGACTGACTTTGACTAGTGACAGTACTGCTGACAGGTATCTGAACGCTGGTTGGTCTTGTCTTGGTTACTCTTTTTGGTTACTCTTTACTTGGTTTCTCTTGACTATTATAATGGTACTACCAGCTCTGGTACGTCATCATTAGACTTAATGCAATATCGAGCCTAAACAATCAAATTTGACAGCATTACATGCAGCATTTACGTGTGCATAATTTTCGTTTGCATTTCTGTATAAATGTTACTGGAAAATGCAATACAAACAAATAAAGTAATACAATACAAAATGATTGCAGAGCATCCTATATTGTGGATAAGTGGTAGGATAATCGTCATCTAACTCAAAAACCAATCTGGTTTTCATGCTTGATCAAGCCCATGTAAAAATGGGTAATAACTAAAGATTACACTAACAAGCCCGGATGTGAGCAGTGAGATCAGGAGCTTGAGGAGCGCTCAATGATCAAGCGTTTTCCATTTTGTCTGGCTTATGGTTACAGACATCTAACAGCTGACCAGCAGGGTCACTTTATAGGCTAGTCAATTACCACAAGACATACACATATCTGCACAAATGCACACAGGGGAATACACATACATGCCAGATGCCAAACACACAAATGCAATTCGCGTGTGCACACACACATGCATGCACACACACACACACACAGGCCCGCAATGTCAACACACATGCTTTATCTGAGGATAAATACACTTTTAAGAGTGATGGTAGGACTTTAGGACCATGTGCCATATTTTCAGGTCTGATTTTGGACCAAAATCACTGGCAGGCACTCGGAGTCATTTGTTGCCATGACAACACATCATGCGTGCTCACATGCCCACAAGCACACAGGCACACAGTTTCACGGGGATATATGACACACATGCCCTCTCCGAGATGTAACAAACTACTAGTGTTTAGAGGACACTTATAACAGTCACAGGCCCATTCACTTTAGTTATTTGTCTTTTGTCTTAAATTGTATGTTACTCTTAACATAAATTCATATTAATTATACAATGATATAGATATGAACTCAACGATTGATCGTTTTTGATGAAAACTAAATCATAGTGCCAAAAGAAAGAGTTGATGCAAACGTTGGTCCCACAAACCCATGGATGGTTATATCAACAACACATCACAAGCACATCGGTGTGACAACTGGTTCAACACAACATAATGAACAGTGGAAGTAACTCAATAACACAGCCGCTAATACAAGAACAGTGCAAATCAATTGCCAATCACCTCATCACTTTGACGTGGGCTCAAATAAATTGATACCAGCAAGTCAAAATCAATACGTTTCAATCAGAAAGTTAGACTCCGTCCTCTGCACTTGACCCACACTGGCCTGTAAATTCCCATTTACCATCAGCAGTCACAACGCTGTTACGCCAGTGGTGGAACATTCCAGGTTCAGAAAGTAAAAGTCCTCTTTTGCTCCACCCATATATTGAGCCTAGTCTTTTGGCTGTATGATAAGAATAGCTGTACTTCAGGGTTGACTCAAAATACTAGGGAGCACTTTTACTTTACTTTCAGAACAATCTTCTGTAACTCTGCATTGCCTCGTTAAATATTGTAAAAGAAGGTGCCAGAATTTGCCACATATGGCTAGTTTTCAATCATACATAGTTAGAATATAAAAATGACGGCAAACTGATTTTTATGTGATATGTTATACCGAGTGCAGCAAGCAACAACCTACTCATTAAAATAGGCAAATAACATGAATCCATGTCAATTCAAGCACAAGACATGAAATTCAAACAGGCTGGATGGGTGGGTGGGATGTGTGAGAGAGAGAGGGGACTCACCGTGCGGTAGACATCTTCACAGCTCTCCTCATACTTCTGCTGGATCCTCTCCTCCAGGAAGTAGATGCGGAGCTTGAGGCTGAAGTTCTCCTTCTTCAGGTCGTTCAGGTGCTGGGACAAAGTACGATACCCGTTAGACATGGCTGCTCACAAGGCGCCGATGCCGCTCGGTCAGGTAATGGGTCAGAAAAGTCTGTTTTGTTGACGAGATGACACGGAAGCCATTTGAAGAGGGGCCCGTGTCTCTGTTACGACAAGTCCATCGCACGGAGGGTAACCGCTAGCTATGCTATCTGCTTTCACAGGTGAACATCACAACGCTCCAATAGTCCAGTGGTATCACAGAACCACAAGTTAAAAACACACACAAAAAAGCTAAAAAGCAACAAAAAAAAAGCAAACAAAAAAAAATCGGCTTCTTCGGCTTCAAAGTCACAAAAAAAAAAAAACTCACACTAACACTCACTAACTATATTCTCCACATTCTCAAACATACATACACACACACATGCACTCACTCACACACACCCACACACTCATGCAGGCGGGTATGGGGGCATCTACAGCGCTGCAGAGGGCTTCTCTGCGGCCCAGGTAGTCAGAGCTGTGTCCATGTCCGCTCCATGGTGCGTTGTGGTCTACTGGGGAGTGGGGGACGGGACACAGGCTTATTTTACTGAGGGACGACTCCTCGGGAATCCCAGACGCCCAGGGGAGAGAGAGAGAGAGCGAGAGAGGGTGGAGGAGAGAGGGTCCGGGAGGAGGAGGAGAAGAGGGAGGGGAAAAGTCTATGAGAGGTAAGAGAGATTGAGAGGCACGCTTGTGGGCACTCTTGTGAGGTCACGCCCCCTGCAGTAGAGGACAGCACACACACACACACACACACTATGCACAAATGCACATACATACACATTCACGCATGCACACACACACACACACACCTGCACACACACACAAACACACAAATGCACATGCACACACATGCACACACACACATACAAATGCCCATGCAAGCACACTTGCACACACACACACACACACTGCACACACACA